>JAPFBL010000429.1:0-243576 GCA_026182355.1 Hermatobates lingyangjiaoensis
ATCTAATTATGAGCCAGCTATCGCATGCAGTGGGTGTTTGATAGTCATTCAAAGCAGACAACCTCGTATATTTTTACGAAAATGGAAAAAAGTGAATTTCGTGAGCTGATTAAGCATTACTTTTTTACGTAAAAAATCCATCACTGAAACTAAGGAAAGACTTGATAAATACTACGGGGACTCGACGCCATCAATTTCAATGGTTAAGAAGTGGTTGACAGAGTTCCGTTGTGGTTGTACCAGCACTAGTGATGCCGACGTTCAGGTCGACCAAAAGAAGTGATCACGCCGGAAATCGGAATTCGTCGATAAAATCCATGAAATGATATTGGATGATCGGAGAATAGAAGTGCGAGAATTGGCTCATGCTGTAGACGTATTATTTGAAGGGAATAAAAAAATTTGAAAAACACTGGACTAATTGTATCGAGCTAAAAGGTGACTATGTAGAAAAATAAAAATGAAAAAATTTTGTTTTATTCAAAAAAAAAAAAAGTCACGGACTTATCAAACCGCCCTCGTAAATTGTAAGATTGCTGAATGAATGGATGATTAAAATCCGTATATTTGGTTTAAGAAAGGTTTCAATAAGTATTAACAAAAAATATAAATTTATTTATTTCAAAACATTTTTGAATAAATCCTTTTTAAAACTATTTGAAAATACATAAATATTTGTTCTTTTGAATGATAATTATAGTAGAATTTACAAATAATAGCAAGAGATATAATTTTGTTGTCTATTTTATATGAATGTATTATCCAATGGAATTTAGAAGTGGGGGGGGGGGGGGGTCAAATGGGACAGTGATCCGGGTATCCAAACTAGGGGGGCATCAGATAAAAAAAAATATTTCTCGAACATAAGGTCTCAACGAATTGAAATGATAACAGTTCGACGAATGTATCATAACAGTTCTGCACACCACTGGTATTATCTATATAAAAACATATTATATAATAAAGTATCAACGTTTAAACCACAGTTAGAAATCAGAATAAATGACTAAAAATTTTTTCAACAATTTAAAATTAGAATCTAACTGATACTGAAACAAGTGAACTAAAACATGTATTGTGGGGTTGAGAAGAGAGGGAGGCATAGATGTATTACTTCTCTCCTCAAACCCACACTAGATGTTTCTAACTCACTGATTTTGGTATCAGTTAGACTAGTTTTTATAAAACTTTTTTACTTCAGGGGGACATCTATGAAAAAACCAAATCTTTGGGGCGCATCACTTATTTTAATATAGAAAATTTAGTTCTGAAAATTGAAAGTAGGAAAATAATAGGAAATTAAAAGTAATATTTTTTTTTTAAGAGAGAGAGGGTCAGTAACAAATTATTTAAATCCCAAAGGAAAGGAAGGAGAAAGTATTATCTATTGCTGCTTAAAGATTAAAGAAATTTACCTTCCAGTTCAAAATATCAAGTAGCGGAGATTTGATTCAGACTTGAAAACCACATACTTGGTGTTTTAAAATCTGTGAAAATGATGCAAATTTTTAAAATATAATTTTAATCGTCCGTTATCTTAGGGTGCATCTGGCTAAATTCCAGGGCGCACCAATGAACCCGGTTGCACCGTTTCAGATCACTGAGTTAGCTCTGACTTTAGACCGATTGTTTCGGTTGAAACATTTAAGTCTTTTTTTTTTTTTTTTTTTTTTTTGATTTCTTACTATGATTTAAAAGTTGACTTTTATTTCACATATATATTGTGAAGTTTTTTTATATAATAAATTAAATAATATAATAATTACGAAGGGTATGTTTTATGAGGTATTAATTTATTTACGTGAACATCTAAAAATTTAAAAGATAGTAAACAGAATAATTATGATTATTTAATTCTAATAAATCAATAATGCTAAAAAACAATTTTGATCAGAATAAAAATGAATTAAATTAAATAAAATTATCAAAACAAATTTATTAAAAATGAACCATAACATCAATAATGAATTGATAAAGAGACATTTCAAACTTATTTGTAAAAATAATACTAATCATATTTTAATATATAATATTTAATATAAATACAAAAATATAAAGAAAAGGTTGATACATTTTTCAAAAGCTATCAGTTTATAACGATGCCTTTTTAAAAAAAAAAAAAAGAATTTACTGATAATCTAATATGGAGAAAAATAAACTTTTAATTGTTTGAAAAAAATTTATTTTTTTAAATTTTTTAATTAATACAATATAAAAAACTAATAAGTACAAAACATTTAAGTGTTTTAGAAAATAATAATGCCAAAATGAATTATATGAATAGTTCATACCAGAGGCTCTCAGCCTTGCTTGACGCTAGCTTACACCCCTCTCGCGAATTCTCACGAGGTCAATCCACCCCAAACTCATCTCAACAAAATAATCTTTAAAAAAGTTCGTTCTAAATAATATTGAAACATCACAAAAAAAATATTTCTTTATTATTACTGTATATTTAATAAAAAGATTTCACATAAACATGTGAAATAACAATCAATGATCAAACCACAATATGAAATGAGTAAACAAGACTAAGATCTTTGAACCATAAGAAGTGGTCTTCGTCAGAGTCAAAAACCCAACTGAAACACTAGATGCAGAGAACATCTGGTGAGGGGTTGGGAAGAGTGGTATTTTAAAAGGGTAAATGCGCAGGAAAGGACTAATGTCCAGAAAGGGATGTTTGGGAAAACAAAGGAGTCAGTAAGAAAGAGTAAAAACTATCCGCTAGCTGTCAACCCTCTTGAAAGGCTATTGCCCTCGTACGAAAGTATCAAGTTTGAGAGACCGTTACTAATGTTTATAATATTTGATCTATTAAATTAATTAAGAAATATTATTGATCGTCTCTAATTAAATTTAATAGATCAAATATTATAAACATTAGTACTTCAAATCTTTCAAACTTGATACTTTCGTTACGAGGGCAATAGCCTTTCTAAAGGGTTGACAGCTAGGGATAGTTTGTTTCCCAAATTCCCTTTTTGACAATTAATCCTTTCCTGGCTTTACCCTTTTAAAATCCACTTTCCCTCCCACTCTTCTCAACCCCTCACCAGATGTTTTCTGCATCTAGTGTTTCAGTTGGGTTTTTGACTCTGACGAAGACCGCTTCTTACGGTTAAAAGTTCTTAGTATTGTTTTCCCATTTCATATTGTGGTTTGATCATTGATATATTTAATATATATAGTTTACCTTAAAACTCAAAGAAAAAGGAAAATACTAGAAATAAATACTCTTAGGCCTTGCACTTTATGTCATCAGAGAGCCAACAAAGAAAACAAAGTAAATCAGTTCTTGCTTTGTTTGCTCTCTGATGATATGAACTGAAAGGTCTTAGAGCCTTATGGCTACTGTTTTCCTTTGTCCTTGTGGTTTAATCTTCATTGCTTTCATCACGTGTTTATTGTGATTCTATCGTTTATAATAGAGTTTTACAAATTTAACGGTATTCAAATACATTGATGAATATATAAAATATTAATTCAATTAAAATAGCATTTTTTTAATTTATTATAAAGAATTCAAAACCTTTAATATCTTTCCTCACACTGTAAACTTACTTTTGTCAGAGTTCACCCCTTGAAAACCCAAAATTCATCCCTGGGGGAGAATGAACTTCACCCCTCCCGCCGCCCCATTGAGAACCCCTGGTATATACTAATCTAAATAATCAAAAAATTAGAAGACTGTAATGAAAAATGAATTTTAATTATATACAAAGTCAGTAATTTAGCAAGTTTAATAACTTACTCACTTACATATCTGCTGATGTTACTAGTTATTATACACCAACAACCAAACAACTTCATTTTAAATTCCCTTTGGAAACCCTTTCATTTTTTTAATTTAAATTTTTAATTTTTTTTATTATATTATAATATATATATATATAAGAATATTAAAAAATTTAAAAAGATAGCACAAGATAACACAGGAATAACTCACTTCTATATTTCGACCATCGTCGTCATCAGGAGACGATGGTCGAAATAAGAAGTGAGTTATTCCTGTGTCTTCTGTGTGCTATCTTTTTAATTGTTTTTATTTAAAAGTCCGTTGGACCGTTTTCATTTAATTATTATATAAATATATATATAAAGATTTCACATAAACACGTGAAATAACAATCATTGATCAAACCACAATAAGAAAGGAAAACAAGACTAAAATCTTTCAACCTAACAAGCGGTCTTCGTCAGAGTCAAAACCTAACTGAGTCAGTCAACTCAGTTGGGTTTTTGACTCTGACGAAGACCGCTTGTTACGGTTGAAAGATCTTAGTCTTGTTTTCCCATTTCTTATTGTGGTTTGATTATTCATATATATAATATATATATATAAAATAAAGACTAAAAGTCATAACTCGTATAGTTGCTATTTAAGACTTTATTTTGGTTTATTAGCACATAAAATTTTTATAATTTTTAATTTCGATCAAATTAGATAGCTCCTCTGAAGGATGAACTAAGCCGGACATGTTAACCCTTACCTCAGCACGTCTCTGCTACCACTAAACTTAACATTAGTCAAAATGCTTTATAAATATTAATTATTTGGTTTATTAAAATCGTCACTTTACTTTCGTCTACATATATCTCCCTTGACAATTTTGCTGCATTCATTATATCAAATATATCCATAAGAACTGATTTTGGAATTTCAATAAAAATTTTTAATAATTTTAATAATTCATAAATTAAATAAATCCTTGGGATAACTTCCGAAATTTAATTATAATTTTACCACTTTTTAAATTAATCCCAAAAGCTTTATAAATTTAAAATTATTTGGTTTTTAAAATGATTTAAAAATCTTTAAAATTTTTGTTCTTATTTGTTGAACTATTTGGGAATTTAAAAAAATAATTAATAATTAATTTATTATAGGTTTAAAATATTTAATTCGTTAAATTTAATTAAATTTCTCTTTTTTGAAAATGTTTAATTTAATTTTAAAAATTGTTTTAAATTGGTTAAAAAAAAAGCTATTGGAAGGGAAGCTTAAAAAATATTTAATTAAGTTAAATTTTGTATTTAAGTTAGGTTAACCATGTGGGTTCCAGGAAATTTAAATTAAATTAAAAATTAATTTTCTGGTTTAAAAAAAAAAGCAAAAATGAACAAAAGAGTTCCAGTTTTTTTAAGATTTTGTTTGGCCGTAGGTTAAATGGGGGTTTCCGGAATATTAAATTCCAAAATCTTTTCATTTTAAATTTAAAAAAAAATTGCCGTCAAAATTGTTCCTTTTTTAAGTTTTCTTTGGATAATTAGGGTTTTTCAATTACAACTTTCAAAAGTATTCAATAAAAGGCCGCAAAATTGCTTCTTAATAGATAAGCTGACTCATATTGGTAATTGAGCATATTCAATTACAGCTATAAATCAAAAGTCATCATAATTAGGCAGCATTCTAATTCACTCTGCAATGAATACATCATTTATGACAACCTCATATTCTCATCTCATCATTCAATGACAAGTCAAATAGTTTATTTCAGGTACACACCTTTACTTTTTATACCTAAAAATAACACCTTATATGAGAATGAGTTAAGTAATTTTTTTTACAAAATTACAACAATAAAATAAGGGAATTATAATACATTATATAATTTTAGAATTTTTTTACTCTAAACCAACAATTTATAGAACAATGCAATTTCGTCAAAAAATAAAACCTAAAATTAGCAATTTATAAAAATTTTTTTTTATAAAATTCCGATTCCTTCAAAGGGCAATATACATATGAAAACCGAAAATTTGTCTTGGAATAATGAATCACTTGCCCTAGATGTCTGATTTGTTTATATTTATTCACATTGTTGACATTATTTTAGGATTTAAGTGAAATAATATTGTTTTTAGAGATTTATTTAAAAACAATTATATTTCTAATGAGTTAATATGTTAGAAGAATAAAATTGTTAAATGTAAAAAAATAAGCATATATTTTCTGATGCATTCCATGGTGTGATGGATGGTTGTCAAACAAATGTTTGACTAATCAAAGAGAACATCACTTGGTTGTTAACAAGCTTTGATATTATGTTTATTAAGAGTAAAGTTGAGTGCAGGCCACTCCAAATGTTTTATCAAACTATAAATTGAATAAACACTTTTTCTTCTTCTTGGAGTTTGGTCAGGTTAATATACGGAGAATCAACCTTTTAGCCAACATTTCGTCTTTATTTCAAAACATCCTCAGGGCTATAAACTAACAAAAAACAATGAACATTTGTCATATCTACTTTACAATCATCATAACAAATTCAAAAAACTTACTCAAGGCTAGTTGAGTAGCCCTGAGGATGTCTTAAAATAAAGACGAAACGTTGGCGAAAAGGTGATTCCGTATATTAACCCTGACCAAACTCCAAGAAGGAGAAAAAGTGTTTATTAGTAAATTATGGTCAAGAAAACTATACTTTCAGGCAGGACAGAGTCTTTCGAGTTGACTATTATGTTAGTAATTAAATACCAAATTAAGTTTAGCTAAAGGAAACATGTCATTCACTGATTGTTAACCGGAACGAAGTTTGCTAGGTCAGCTATTTTTAAATAAATATTAAAGCGATAATTGTTAAGTGTCAATACCTGTGCATTGGGAGAAAGTAGCCGAAGTGATTGCACCCGCTTGGACAGAAAAGTAAATTGGGGTTGCAGTTGACTGCATAGTAGGCACCATTGCATGTGTTGCTGTCTATGGTTACTATGGTATAACTACCCCCGGTCACTGTCTGACAGGAAGTTCCTCCTCCTGAAGTACTGTTTCCACTAGGTAGTATATTAGTTCTTGACTTGCACACTTTTAGACCACTTCCACTGCTCGTCGTTGTTTGAATCTGTGAAAAATAATTATATCCAAGTCTAGGTTATATATTTTAGATGTCCTGACTATACAGTATCTGAATATAAAAGCCTTGGATTTATGAATCAGCTTCTGTAAGGCCCAACAAGCATTATTCCAGGATCAAATAAAGTTGTGTGTTAGCACTTACTAAAGTATTTGAAGTCACAACTTAAGTTTATATGTTTCTTTGCTAGTTTCTAACGCTAAAATTTATAGCCTTTCACTTTTAGTACTATTCTAGAGGCAGAAAAATAAACTTCTTTGTTATTTGGTAACTATTTTAGTTATAGCGAGCAATATTACAAGGTTAAACATATAATCTACCGTCTTACCTCGTACATTACTGCCATAGCTGTCGGACCGGTTTCGGGTGTCACCCATCTTCAACACGAACTGATCTAAGGAATTCCTACCTATCGTTATATAACCTACCTACTACCCCAATGCTGCCTAGATTTTTATTAGTTACTTAATTACCACCACTTTATTTTTATTTATTTTATTATTATATTAGTTATTTATTATTTTAGTCTAATTCTTTTTCCTATTATTTTCGTCTTTTTTCATGTCTGTCAAGTCGTCGTTTTAATTTTCTTCAAGGGTTTAAATAGTTGTCGCTTTGATGATTTACTTGTTTCATTTATTAGATTACCCGATTCTTTATGTTTAAATATCTCTAATTCTTCATTTATGTTAATCTTTTTTTTTCTTTCCTGTTTTTATTAAGGTCATTGAATTTTCTAAACTGTCCGGTTTCATGACCCTTTCTGTTAAGTGGTTTCGCGTAATTAGATTTGTTTGTATTATTTAGAATAATCTTTAATTGTTTTTAATATTAGTTTTATTTTCCCTATTTATATATTTATATTATTATATATGTATAATAATTACAATTTTTACATTTTATTTTATATACTCCGCTTTTTTTCATATTTATTAGTTTTATTTTCCGTTGAGTTATCTAATCTATGGTTTATTGAATTATTTGTTTTAAACCCTATATTTATACTATATTGCTTTAGTATAAATAATGTACTATATTTATATAGTAAATATATTTATATGTATTTATATAGTATTTAGTATACTATATGCATGAATATTACAAGGCTAGCTCAGTGGTTACGTGCTCGTCTCTGAACTGATAACCTTCGATTCCTCACATGGCCCTCTTTATACACGGCGGGAGGTGAAAAATTTCTACGCCGGTCGTCCCCTCGGAGAAGGACGTTTAAACCGTCGGTCCCGGCCTGTAATGCCAGGAACTCGTTAAAGATCTTAAAAATATATTTGATTAAAAATTTTAGGAATTACTGTAAGAATAATCTTCATTTTGTGGTATCAAAAAGGGCCAATGCCTTGGCCTACGTTGTTCCCTTTGGGACCGCCATGCAACTAACCTAATTTAAAACAAGGCCGACTGTTTAACATCCGGGCCGACATGTCAAATTTATTCACCTCTCACGTAAATAAATCGAGGACCTTGGGTTTTGAACCCCGGATCCAGTTCAAAGAGACTAGTAAACCAAGCCAACCCCCCCCCCCCCCCCCCCCAAATTTAAATACTGTAGCAATTCCAACTTCTGCCTCACAAAAGAATCATTTAAACACAGCTAAACCTTATTTTAAGTTAAAAATTGTAATTAAAAATGCATTACTTAATAATTAATTATTAAGCTATTAATTAATTTTAATTTTAGGGGCCAACTTACGGACTGATTTGGCTTTCTTCCAAAAAAGTTCAATTTACCCTGGTTTCCATTTTAATGTGAAAAAAAATAAGGAATTTTGAATTTAATTTCAATTTCCAAATGTTTAAAATTAAATTAAAAAAAAAAGTAACTTAAAAAGAACTTTTTGAAAAATTTAAAAAAAAAGTAAATTAGGGGTTGAATTTAAAAAAAATGAATTTCCAAAAACCAAATTTAGAATGCTTGTCCAAATTTAAATCCCTAAAAATAAAAAAGTAATTTTTAAAACCTTTCTAATTAAAATATCAATTTTAATATCCTGTAAAATTTTTAATAAAATTTCTAAAAAAAAATTATGAATTTTTAAAAAAAATTACCAAAAATTGTGAAATAATTAAAAACTAATACAACAAATTTAAGCCTAGATTTGCTTTTCCCCAACCCTTTCAAAAAAACCGACCCATTTTAGAACAACAATCAGGAAGCGACCCCAATCGTTAAAATATTTTATACATTTATTTTTTCTATAAGAAACTGGCATATATTGCAATTTTTTTAGTGAAGTAACTGTATATTCCTTAAATATATGATTAATATAGAATTTATTCATTAATTTCAAAGCTCCTACAAAACATTAATTAATTGCAAATCAATTTCGAAGTATTCAAACAAACAAATTTCATACCGTTATGTAACTTTACTAAAGTATGTTTATGAACTGACCTTAATGAGATGCTGGTATTGTAGCTTTTTAGCTAGCAATTCTATCCTGGCTCCGTTGTAGATATGACAAACCTCAAGTCGTGTTCCACATCTAATTTATTTAGGTACTTGTTTTTAAGGATGAGTAGTTGGGAGAAGGCTGTTTCACATAAGTAAGTTGTTGGGAAGGGCAATAAATTCCTTATTGCGATTTCTGATATTACTACTGATATTACTGAATTTATATAATTGTCTTAATTTTATTTTATAATGTTATTTGTTTAACTGTCTTCTGTTTTTACCGTGTTTGATATAATATTCACGTTTGGGTCAAAATCAATTGGCGACCCCATGGCATTGGTATCACGACCCCGTTTGGGGTCGCGACCCACAGGTTGGGAACCACTGGCCTAGATCAAATTGTGTTTATAATACAGGTTGAGTAAATCAGGAAAGGATTTGTGACAACTGTCATGGTGAATAGAATGCAGGTCATTCCCAACTTACTATTTCTTTACAAGTTTTTAATCAACTGTTGTTGATCGCCAATACTCAAATGTCATTTCATATTTCAAAATCCTTTGTTATTGTTCCATTAAAATAATTAGTTTTGTCACTAGCTTACACAAATATTCGCTAAAACGCTAATTCATGCTGTCATTTATTGTTTTATCATTATTATTATTATTCTATCTCAATAGGGGTCAGGCTAGCTCAGTGGTTACGTGCTCGCCTCTGAACTGATAGGACCGGGGGGTTCAATCCTCACCTGGCCCTCGATTTATTCACGCGGGAGGTGAATAAATCTGAGTACTTCGTCCCTCGGAGAAGAATGTTAAACAGTCGGTCCCGAGCCTGTATGACGTCAGGTACTCGTTAAAGATCCCTACTCTAAATACACTTGAGTTAGGCAAAATTTAAGACTCCCACGGTAGAATCAACCTTCATTGTGTGGTATCACAAAGGCCAATGCTCGGCCTACGTGTGTTCCCTTGTGGGACTGCCACTGAAACCTAACCTATTCTATCTCAATATTGAATAGTTATTTCTTGAAATTTGTATTACCAGTTCCTCTGAATGGCATATTTACCTTTATTTTATTATATTTATACAGTTTTCTAAACTTAATGGTAAGAATAAATAAGTTTTGATTTTGATAAAAAGATGACAAATAGATTTTTAATCATGATAGAGCATGAGTCGCCATAAGTAATTATTTAGTTATTGATTCATTTCATTTAATAGTTCTATTAACAACCTAAATTAAAAACAATGAGTGAGAATAAAGGCATGACTGAACGGTTTATGAGCTTTAATAGTAATAAAATTGAAAACAAAACTTTGGCATTATATTTGCTTTGTATGAATATGAAATATTTAATAGAGATCTCTATTATTTTAACTTAAATACTAAAGATATTTATATATACTACATTACAATTAAAAGAAACGGTCCAGCGGACTTTTTTAAATAAAATAAATTCAAAACGAAGGAAACACACAGAAAGACACAGACATAACTCACATCGATATTTCGACCATCGTCGTCATCAGGAGGTGTGAAGAGCGAAGAGTCCCGCAGACTTCCTGAAGAGTCACCGCCCTGCCCTGCCTTCCTGCGGGACTCTTCGCTCTTCACACCTCCTGATGATGATGATGGTCGAAACATCGATGTGAGTTATGTCTGTATCTCTCTGTGTGTTTCTTTCGTTTTGAATTTATTATATATATATAATATATATATAAATCTAACGACGGTCCATAACTTTAAATAAGAAATATATTGAAAGAAACACAAAGATAATCACAGACATATCACACTTCTATATTTCGTTGACGTGTGTACTAATACAACAAAAAGCAATTTTAAAATTAGACTGCACAGAGCTCGAAATTTAAAAAGTTACCTTACGTTTTGGTCACACCTCATGTGATATAAATAAATGTGTGATATATAAGTCAAAAGTAAATGCAAATTTATATATAAATATAAAAATAATATTGATATAGCTTCTCGACCACTGATATTTCAAATTCACACAAGGGGTTCTTGAGGATTTTGGTCATAAAACATACAACTCCTGATTATAAGCCGACGTTTCGCCAAAAGTTGTTTGGCATTTTCAAGGCTTGATTTAAAAGAAACACCATTTACCTGTCCATGCTTATGTCTGGCTGCATCATAACAGAATCATAACAGATCTGTTATGATGCAGCCAGACATAAGCATGGATAGGTAAATGGTGTTTCTTCTAAATCAAGCCTTGAAAATGCCAAACAACTTTTGGCGAAACGTCGGCTTATAATCAGGAGTTGTTTGTTTTATGACTAAAATCCTCAAGAACCCCTTGTGTGAATATAAAAATAATGTATATATAAGTGTGATCAAAAAGAAGGTGACTTTTTGAATTTCTCGCGCACTGTACACTCTAATTTGTTGTTGTTGTGTTGGCACACTCGTCAAGATCATATGTTCACAGTTTTGACTATACAGCATATGTTGTTATATGTTTTTTTTGTATATATGAATTTAATATGTCATATTTAGTAAATTCGCTTGAAATAAAGAGTTCAGTTAATTTTAAGTCCCCTCTTCCCATCTAGTCATACCAGATGCGGTAACCGTAGTGGTTATAATTACCTTGTTTAATTCTATCGACTAAAGGTGTAATGGATGACTTCACATTATCAGGAGTCAAGGTAAAGATATCTTTGTCGGGATAATCTGCAAATTGAGAGAATCTATCCTTTGAACCGCTCACAAGGTAGAGGAACTTGACATCTGAAATTAATTTATATTATAATATAAATAAAAACTAATGTATTTTTTAAAAACATAAAAAACTTTCTGTATTTTAAAAAAAATAATAGTAAGGTTAGGTTCAAGTCAGAAAACTGCAAACACAGAAATTGAGGATTTTATAGAAACATATATCATGTTGCTTTGGCAGAGAATCGCGTTTCTTTGGTAGGTGTCCACCTTGTTTTGGCAGGGTATTGCATTTCCTTGACTAGGGGTCACTTTGCTTTGGCAAGGTTTACGTTTCCTTGGCAGGAGGGGTCACCTTGTTTTGGCAGGGTATTGCATTTCCTTGGCCGGTGGCCACACTGTGTTGGCAGGGATCGCGTCTCTTTGGCAGGGGGGTCACCTTGTTTTGGCAGCGTATCGCATTTCCTTGGCCGGTGGTGACATTGTGTTGGCAGGGATCGCGTCTCTTTGGCAGGGGGGGTCACCTTGTTTTGGCAGGGTACCGCATTTCCTTGACTAAGGGTCACTTTGCTTTGGCAAGGTTTACGTTTCCTTGGAAGGGTGGTCACCTTGTTTTGGCAGCGTATCGCATTTCCTTGGCCGGTGGCCACACTGTGTTGGCAGGGATCGCGTCTCTTTGGCAGGGGGGGTCACCTTGTTTTGGCAGGGTACCGCATTTCCTTGACTAAGGGTCACTTTGCTTTGGCAAGGTTTACGTTTCCTTGGCAGGGGGGTCACCTTCTTTTGACAGGGTATTGCATTTCCTTGGCCGGTGGCCACACTGTGTTGGCAGGGATCGCGTCTCTTTGGCAGGGGAGTCACCTTGTTTTGGCAGGGTATCGCATTTCCTTGGCCGGTGGCCACACTATGTCGGCAGGGATCGCGTCTCTTTGGCAGGGGAGTCACCTTGTTTTGGCAGGGTATCGCATTTCCTTGGCCGGTGGCCACACTGTGTTGGCATGGATCGCGTCTCTTTGGCGGGGTGTCACCTTGTTTTGGCAGGGTATCGCATTTCCTTGGCTTGTGATCACGTCGTGTTAGCAAAGATCTTGAGGCTACTTGATAATTGTTTCACATTTTTTCAGAGATTTCGGTTAACTGGGCGGGCATAGATTGACTTTTTGTCCAGAGGAGGTATCACAAAGTTTTGATAGGGAAGCACGAATGGTCAACAAGAGTATATACCTTGTCAGAGGGTATCTTCGCCTTAGTAGAGAAGTCATAAATCCTTATCAGAAGTCGAAATGTTTTTGATAGTAGTTTTTGAATAGTCACAAAGCCATTAGAAAGGGTTAAGTTTTCTTCAAAAGATTTACTTTACAGAGATTTTATTTTCTTCTAAGAAGTAAAAGTCGTTTTGTTTTAAAATAAAAAGAATAGAAATTATTCCTGTAAAAACGCTAACAATTTTGAGGTAAAATGGATGAACCAACAAAAGCCTCCACATTTTACCTCAGAATGAGTAAATACCACACAATTACGGATTGCACAACTAATGAGCTAACAATTTTGTAAACGACCTCATTAATCAAAAAAACTAGGGAACAACCGAAAAAATGGACTTAGACTAGACAAAGATAATACCAATAAAAAATTATTATATTTTTGAAATCATAAATAATCAAATGATTGTCAACTGAGATGAGTGACTTACAAAACCAGATCTAATTAGTTGGCTCATGATGATGGTCGTGTTCTGAAACCAGTCGAGTGAGGAAAAAGATTTGCAGTTATGAGGGTGTCTTATTATAGTAATACACCTATAGTCTCGGTGTTATTAACAAACATATAACAAAATAAATTTACGATATGGGTAAATTATTAAAATTAAAGAAAACCAGTGGCGTAGCAACTACTTTTACCGCCCGGAGTGGTCATAAGGTCACCCCCCCCCCCTTTCATAAGCCGCGTTAACATTAAAAATTCCAGATTTTGACGATCACCCCCCCCCCCCGCTGATATTTGACAATTCTTTAGCTTTCAAAATTCTATAAAGTTCTCTAAATGTTATTTTCTATGGAATTACAATCAAGGATCTACAATTTAGACTGCTGTTATTAGTCCCAGACTTTCATTTTATTACAATATCGGTATATATATATATACAGAAGTCATCAAAAGGAAAACAACGATTTTTCAAAACAAAAACGTATAATTCAAAGCATAAAAAAAAATAGTTAAATTAAATTAACTCGTTACGCAAAGAAATATAATAAACTTTCAACACCTTTAAAAAAAAAATTTTTTTTGAAAAATTTAAAATAAATTTGTTTTAATTTGTAAATATTACAGTTGAAAAAATCTGTCTAAAATAAGTATTACAGGCGTAAAATATACATACAATTATGACCTTAAAAAATTCATTTCAAATTTTTGTTAACTTTTTATTATTTCAGCTTTTTTTTCTATTTTTCCCCCTCAAAATACTTCCACCAGGCACATCCCGTCCCTCCCACCCCTACCATCTACACCACTGAAGAAAATATTGAATAAATAAATATACCTGGTAAAGATGTTTTAAAAGTCTGAAATTTTGAATTGGCGTATCTAACTGTACTATCATCAAAGTTGACACTTCCGTAAGGAATGAAGACCACTACACGGCCGATATCGCTGTTCCATGGAGCATTTGCTCCTTGCTGCTTCTCAAAGTTCATTTTATCGCTAAACACTTTCTTTAAATTTTGTAGACTAAAAGCGAAATCGAATCCATGCGGACCTGAAAAAGAACAACGTTACTGATCGCTATTGGTAGAAAGAAAAATCAGTTATCTATTTTTGGTTTAACAACATTAAAATGACCATTTACATTTGATGTTAACGTTCAAACCTTAATCTTTCTTTCTGATTTCTTGCAGTGGTTTGGAGGTTGATTTTTATTTAATGTGTTTATTGTGAAATCTTGTTAAAAAAAAGCGGTCTTCGTCAGAGTCAAAACTATCAGTGTCAGTGTCAGAAAAGTTAGTATTAATTTTGACTCTCACAGGAACTACTTGTTACTGTTAAAAGATCATAGTCTCTTTTCTGATTTCTTACTATAGTTTGGACGTTGATTTTTGTTTGACGTGTTTATTGTGAAATCATGTTTTATCAACATATGTATATTACTATATCAAACCACAATATGAAAACAAGTCTAAGATCTTGTGACCGTAACAAGCGGTTGGGTTTTTCGGGTTTCAACCGTAAAAACTAGTTGGGTTTTTGACTCTGACGAAAACCGCTTGTTACGATTGTAAGATCGTAGTCTTATTTTCCTATTTCATATTGTGGTTTGATCATTGATTGTTATTTCACGTGTTTATGCGATATCTTTTTATTACTATAACAACAATTAAAGACAAGTGAATATTTCAAAATTCTTATCTGTAGTACTTGAATTATGACTAAGACACTGGAGCATTGCCTAAACTGGAGTTAAAGGACTTAATAAACTCCAGAGATTACCATTTAAAGGTCAATTTACTTGGGATATCAACCCCTGAAGAAAACCTTCATAATGTTTCCGTTATGATTAGGTCACTGAAGATTTGAGGGAGGGATTCAATAAACTAGAGAGAGTCTACCATATAAAAGTCACTTTACTTGGTATATCAACCCCTGAAGAAGTATCTTCTTAAGTTTCTGTAATGATTAGGACACTGAAGATTGGGGGAGAGGGGGTCAAATTACCAGAGAGTCTACCATATAAAGGTCGATTTACAGGGGAAAATCAACCCCTGAATAAGGGGGAAATCAACCCCTGAAGAGAGGCCTTCATATTTTTCCAGTTATAATTAGGACTCTGAAGATTGGGTTGGATTCAATAAACTACAGAATTTACAATATAAAGGTCAATTTACTAAGAATATAACCCCTGAAGAGGAATCTTCATAATGTTTCAGTTATGATTAGGAAACTGAAGATTGGTTGGGGGATTTAATAAACTGTAGAGTCTACCATACAAAAGTCAATTTACTAGGGATATCAACTCCTGAAGAGAACCCTTTATAATTATTCAGTTATGATTAGGACAATGAAGATTGGTAGACAAGGATTCAATAAACTGTATTGTGTACTAAATAAAATCAACTTATTAGAGATGCTAACCTCTGCTGAAGAACCGTCATACAGGTTCATTTATGATCAGTACACTGGAGTATTTCCCTGATTGGAGCATTAAGAAAAAGATTTAATGAACTTGATGATACAAAACATGAAGGTCAAATTATAGAGATATCAACCTCTGCAGAAGAAACTTTGTAATGTTACAGTTATGATCAGAACACTGTAGCATTTCCCTGAGTGGGGGATAAGGATACAGAAAACTCGATGATACAAGTCAGAAAGGTCCAGTTATATAGATATAACCTCTGAAGAAGAACCTACATAATGGTACAGTTATGATCAGGACACTGTAGCATTTCCCTGAGTGGGGGATAAGGATACAGAAAACTCGATGATACAAGTCAGAAAGGTCCAGTTATATAGATATAACCTCTGAAGAAGAACCTACATAATGGTACAGTTATGATCAGGACACTGTAGCATTTCCCTGAGTGGGGGATAAGGATACAGAAAACTCGATGATACAAGTCAGAAAGGTCCAGTTATATAGATATAACCTCTGAAGAAGAACCTACATAATGGTACAGTTATGATCAGGACACTGTAGCATTTCCCTGAGTGGGGGATAAGGATACAGAAAACTCGATGATACAAGTCAGAAAGGTCCAGTTATATAGATATAACCTCTGAAGAAGAACCTACATAATGGTACAGTTATGATCAGGACACTGTAGCATTTCCCTGAGTGGGGGATAAGGATACAGAAAACTCGATGATACAAGTCAGAAAGGTCCAGTTATATAGATATAACCTCTGAAGAAGAACCTACATAATGGTACAGTTATGATCAGGACACTGTAGCATTTCCCTGAGTGGGGGATAAGGATACAGAAAACTCGATGATACAAGTCAGAAAGGTCCAGTTATATAGATATAACCTCTGAAGAAGAACCTACATAATGGTACAGTTATGATCAGACACTGTAGCATTTCCCTGAGTGGGGGATAAGGATACAGAAAACTCGATGATACAAGTCAGAAAGGTCCAGTTATATAGATATAACCTCTGAAGAAGAACCTACATAATGGTACAGTTATGATCAGGACACTGTAGCATTTCCCTGAGTGGGGGATAAGGATACAGAAAACTCGATGATACAAGTCAGAAAGGTCCAGTTATATAGATATAACCTCTGAAGAAGAACCTACATAATGGTACAGTTATGATCAGGACACTGTAGCATTTCCCTGAGTGGGGGATAAGGATACAGAAAACTCGATGATACAAGTCAGAAAGGTCCAGTTATATAGATATAACCTCTGAAGAAGAACCTTCATAATAGTACAGTTATGATCAAGACACTAGAAGATTGAACAGATTATTAAACAGGATTGCATAAATAAGTCATTATACCACCTAAACGTTACATGACAGCCTTAATAATTTATTATCATGTTTAGCATCAAAAGAGCATTACAAACTACAAAGTAAACCACAGAGCTTTAAATTAAAAAAAAACCGACTACAACGTATTTTATAGCTTTGAAATTTTATAAAATTATATTTATCAAAAATTTACCAAGTATCATAAATTATTTGATATAAAATGAAAGAAATTAATGCTTACATGTTGTATAGTTTTCATAACTTATAGTGGCATCCAAGAAATTTTGAGCTGAATATACGAGAGTCGAATTGTTGATGGTATTACCTTTGGCACTGTAAATAGTGATATTACTTCTGAATGGTGATATTAAAGCCTGTTCCATTAAAATGCTAAAAACAAAAAAAATGAGCTCAATTAGAAAAAATTGGCTTCAGTACTACTATAATTTACATTATCAATCTGTATTGGAATAAGTAATCTATAATATTACATAAAAGAGAATGTCTTGTTGTACTGTATTTGTGTTCCGTCACCGTCTTAATTACTACTTATTAGATGAGTTGTATCAAGTTGATAATTGGACATATCAAATTGCCGTAATTAAATTACAGTTACAAATCAAAGGCATCATAATTAGCATTACAATTCATTCTGAAATGATTACATCATTATGACAGCACATATATTCTCTAATTATTATTTAATAGAGCGTGGCAAGTTAAATAGTGCATATTTTTCATGTGCATGTCTTTACTTGAAGGTTTATAAAACGAAGGTTTATGAATTCATAAAAACTATTTCAGTAGAAAATTCAGATTGTGTATCTGAATTATTTTGAATTATTTCTTTAATACTTGCCTATTTATAAATTTTAATGCAAAGTGGTTTGTACATAAATAATAGTCCGACATCTTTATAAATAAAATAATGATTTTGTCTGTACATTGCTTAGAACTGACTCATTTCAAGTTTTCTTTACGTTTCAGGACCTGAAGTTATGGGGCTTTTAGCTGTATTTTCCTAACTTCACAGACAAGTTTGTTTTGAAAATACACAGGTGTGGCAAGTAGGTATTGTTAGTTGATTTTAATTTCAATTGAGCATATGAATATATTGCGTATTTGACATCATTGAAATGGTGTTTCACAGAGTTAAGGATGTACTATCTATTGAGAATAAATGTTTTGTAAACGAGCAATTCTCAACTCTTAATATGAACAGGGAGGAAAAATCAACAAACAAGTTCTTACGCTATATGAAGCCGAGGAAAGAACTTACAAGTCAGTAAAGAGATTGGATTAGTGACGAAGAAGCAGTTCATTATCTAATTGAATTTCTTGACTCTGAATTTATTTCTCCTGGACTGCCTGCTCATGAGTAAAAACTTAAAGTAGAGCACCAATCATGCTACAATTTAGTAGCAGTAACAAATTTCATGTTACGAAACATGAGCGCCCCAAAACTGTGAAACGGGACACCACTCTGAGTTCGTGCTCTACACAGATATGCCATAGAGGCGGACATAATGACTGGATGTGGTATTGGGGAGTCTGTGTGTATACTTCACATACCATTGATTCCGAGCCACTGTCTGTTTACGTTGAAATGATTGCAAAGTCGGGTCAGAGTCTATTTCGCAATGACGTTAACTAAGTCGCAAAGGGAGACTTCATCTAACGCAGGAATACAAGGTAGCAAAACCAAGTTTTTCTCACATGGTCAAATGTAGTTTACATGCTCAACGGTCAGAGGTTTCAACTCTTTCTTCTACCATGAACCTGAAGGACAGACAGCTAATGTAGTGTATAAGCTGGAGGCATTTGTTTAACACTGTAGTAATAATGGTATTTTGTACTATTCTATAATTTCTAATGACATTTTGAAATACCAAAAATGACGGAACTTCTGATTCCTCCGTGGTATAGCCGAAAGGTAATAGGCACACGGCAATAAACCAAAACAGGAACTTCTGATTCCGTCAAAGACGGGTACGTTTGCTATGTATTATATATAACTGTCAACTTTTTTTTAATTTAATATTTGCTTAATAAATACACTGGTAATAATATAAGGTATGGGACCAGAGTAGCCCAGTGGCTTGCGTGATCGCCGATGACAGTAGTGCAAATCTTTATAAATAAAATAATGATTTTGTCTGTACATTGCTTAGAACTGACTCATTTCAAGTTTTCTTTACGTTTCATACATTGGAGAAACCGAATCCACCCTTAGAAAATTTTCTGTCGGTTTGTCGGTTTGTCGGTTTGTCCGCAAAACTTTGTCACAGGTAAACTCAGCTACAATAAGACATATAAAGCTGAAACTTTTACAGTAGATTTGTGTAGGTCTAACTTAAAATATAGGCTATGAATTGATTGGAAATTCAACGTAGAAGTGAAGTTATGGACGTTTAACGCAAAAATGTTTGTCACAAGTAAACTCAGCCACCATAAGACATAGCGAGCTGAAACATTGACACTGGATTTGTGTGTGCCTAACTTAAAATATGGGCTCTAAATCGATTATTAATTCAGTACTGAAGCGAAGTTATGGGGCTTTTAGCTGTATTTTCCTAACTTCACAGACAAGTTTGTTTTGAAAATACACAGGTGTGGCAAGTAGGTATTGTTAGTTGATTTTAATTTCAATTGAGCATATGAATATATTGCGTATTTGACATCATTGAAATGGTGTTTCACAGAGTTAAGGATGTACTATCTATTGAGAATAAATGTTTTGTAAACGAGCAATTCTCAACTCTTAATATGAACAGGGAGGAAAAATCAACAAACAAGTTCTTACGCTATATGAAGCCGAGGAAAGAACTTACAAGTCAGTAAAGAGATTGGATTAGTGACGAAGAAGCAGTTCATTATCTAATTGAATTTCTTGACTCTGAATTTATTTCTCCTGGACTGCCTGCTCATGAGTAAAAACTTAAAGTAGAGCACCAATCATGCTACAATTTAGTAGCAGTAACAAATTTCATGTTACGAAACATGAGCGCCCCAAAACTGTGAAACGGGACACCACTCTGAGTTCGTGCTCTACACAGATATGCCATAGAGGCGGACATAATGACTGGATGTGGTATTGGGGAGTCTGTGTGTATACTTCACATACCATTGATTCCGAGCCACTGTCTGTTTACGTTGAAATGATTGCAAAGTCGGGTCAGAGTCTATTTCGCAATGACGTTAACTAAGTCGCAAAGGGAGACTTCATCTAACGCAGGAATACAAGGTAGCAAAACCAAGTTTTTCTCACATGGTCAAATGTAGTTTACATGCTCAACGGTCAGAGGTTTCAACTCTTTCTTCTACCATGAACCTGAAGGACAGACAGCTAATGTAGTGTATAAGCTGGAGGCATTTGTTTAACACTGTAGTAATAATGGTATTTTGTACTATTCTATAATTTCTAATGACATTTTGAAATACCAAAAATGACGGAACTTCTGATTCCTCCGTGGTATAGCCGAAAGGTAATAGGCACACGGCAATAAACCAAAACAGGAACTTCTGATTCCGTCAAAGACGGGTACGTTTGCTATGTATTATATATAACTGTCAACTTTTTTTTAATTTAATATTTGCTTAATAAATACACTGGTAATAATATAAGGTATGGGACCAGAGTAGCCCAGTGGCTTGCGTGATCGCCGATGACAGTAGTGCAAATCTTTATAAATAAAATAATGATTTTGTCTGTACATTGCTTAGAACTGACTCATTTCAAGTTTTCTTTACGTTTCATACATTGGAGAAACCGAATCCACCCTTAGAAAATTTTCTGTCGGTTTGTCGGTTTGTCCGCAAAACTTTGTCACAGGTAAACTCAGCTACAATAAGACATATAAAGCTGAAACTTTTACAGTAGATTTGTGTAGGTCTAACTTAAAATATAGGCTATGAATTGATTGGAAATTCAACGTAGAAGTGAAGTTATGGACGTTTAACGCAAAAATGTTTGTCACAAGTAAACTCAGCCACCATAAGACATAGCGAGCTGAAACATTGACACTGGATTTGTGTGTGCCTAACTTAAAATATGGGCTCTAAATAGATTATTAATTCAGTACTGAAGCGAAGTTATGGGGCTTTTAGCTGTATTTTCCTAACTTCACAGACAAGTTTGTTTTGAAAATACACAGGTGTGGCAAGTAGGTATTGTTAGTTGATTTTAATTTCAATTGAGCATATGAATATATTGCGTATTTGACATCATTGAAATGGTGTTTCACAGAGTTAAGGATGTACTATCTATTGAGAATAAATGTTTTGTAAACGAGCAATTCTCAACTCTTAATATGAACAGGGAGGAAAAATCAACAAACAAGTTCTTACGCTATATGAAGCCGAGGAAAGAACTTACAAGTCAGTAAAGAGATTGGATTAGTGACGAAGAAGCAGTTCATTATCTAATTGAATTTCTTGACTCTGAATTTATTTCTCCTGGACTGCCTGCTCATGAGTAAAAACTTAAAGTAGAGCACCAATCATGCTACAATTTAGTAGCAGTAACAAATTTCATGTTACGAAACATGAGCGCCCCAAAACTGTGAAACGGGACACCACTCTGAGTTCGTGCTCTACACAGATATGCCATAGAGGCGGACATAATGACTGGATGTGGTATTGGGGAGTCTGTGTGTATACTTCACATACCATTGATTCCGAGCCACTGTCTGTTTACGTTGAAATGATTGCAAAGTCGGGTCAGAGTCTATTTCGCAATGACGTTAACTAAGTCGCAAAGGGAGACTTCATCTAACGCAGGAATACAAGGTAGCAAAACCAAGTTTTTCTCACATGGTCAAATGTAGTTTACATGCTCAACGGTCAGAGGTTTCAACTCTTTCTTCTACCATGAACCTGAAGGACAGACAGCTAATGTAGTGTATAAGCTGGAGGCATTTGTTTAACACTGTAGTAATAATGGTATTTTGTACTATTCTATAATTTCTAATGACATTTTGAAATACCAAAAATGACGGAACTTCTGATTCCTCCGTGGTATAGCCGAAAGGTAATAGGCACACGGCAATAAACCAAAACAGGAACTTCTGATTCCGTCAAAGACGGGTACGTTTGCTATGTATTATATATAACTGTCAACTTTTTTTTAATTTAATATTTGCTTAATAAATACACTGGTAATAATATAAGGTATGGGACCAGAGTAGCCCAGTGGCTTGCGTGATCGCCGATGACAGTAGTGCAAATCTTTATAAATAAAATAATGATTTTGTCTGTACATTGCTTAGAACTGACTCATTTCAAGTTTTCTTTACGTTTCATACATTGGAGAAACCGAATCCACCCTTAGAAAATTTTCTGTCGGTTTGTCGGTTTGTCCGCAAAACTTTGTCACAGGTAAACTCAGCTACAATAAGACATATAAAGCTGAAACTTTTACAGTAGATTTGTGTAGGTCTAACTTAAAATATAGGCTATGAATTGATTGGAAATTCAACGTAGAAGTGAAGTTATGGACGTTTAACGCAAAAATGTTTGTCACAAGTAAACTCAGCCACCATAAGACATAGCGAGCTGAAACATTGACACTGGATTTGTGTGTGCCTAACTTAAAATATGGGCTCTAAATCGATTATTAATTCAGTACTGAAGCGAAGTTATGGGGCTTTTAGCTGTATTTTCCTAACTTCACAGACAAGTTTGTTTTGAAAATACACAGGTGTGGCAAGTAGGTATTGTTAGTTGATTTTAATTTCAATTGAGCATATGAATATATTGCGTATTTGACATCATTGAAATGGTGTTTCACAGAGTTAAGGATGTACTATCTATTGAGAATAAATGTTTTGTAAACGAGCAATTCTCAACTCTTAATATGAACAGGGAGGAAAAATCAACAAACAAGTTCTTACGCTATATGAAGCCGAGGAAAGAACTTACAAGTCAGTAAAGAGATTGGATTAGTGACGAAGAAGCAGTTCATTATCTAATTGAATTTCTTGACTCTGAATTTATTTCTCCTGGACTGCCTGCTCATGAGTAAAAACTTAAAGTAGAGCACCAATCATGCTACAATTTAGTAGCAGTAACAAATTTCATGTTACGAAACATGAGCGCCCCAAAACTGTGAAACGGGACACCACTCTGAGTTCGTGCTCTACACAGATATGCCATAGAGGCGGACATAATGACTGGATGTGGTATTGGGGAGTCTGTGTGTATACTTCACATACCATTGATTCCGAGCCACTGTCTGTTTACGTTGAAATGATTGCAAAGTCGGGTCAGAGTCTATTTCGCAATGACGTTAACTAAGTCGCAAAGGGAGACTTCATCTAACGCAGGAATACAAGGTAGCAAAACCAAGTTTTTCTCACATGGTCAAATGTAGTTTACATGCTCAACGGTCAGAGGTTTCAACTCTTTCTTCTACCATGAACCTGAAGGACAGACAGCTAATGTAGTGTATAAGCTGGAGGCATTTGTTTAACACTGTAGTAATAATGGTATTTTGTACTATTCTATAATTTCTAATGACATTTTGAAATACCAAAAATGACGGAACTTCTGATTCCTCCGTGGTATAGCCGAAAGGTAATAGGCACACGGCAATAAACCAAAACAGGAACTTCTGATTCCGTCAAAGACGGGTACGTTTGCTATGTATTATATAAACTGTCAACTTTTTTTTAATTTAATATTTGCTTAATAAATACACTGGTAATAATATAAGGTATGGGACCAGAGTAGCCCAGTGGCTTGCGTGATCGCCGATGACAGTAGTGCAAATGTATTATAAATAAATGTAACAAACAAATATTTTTTTGAATTTAAAATGTGGATAATATAAAAGATGGTAATAAAGTAAAGGGATCTAGCCAGGGTTGCCAGTAGCTTGCTTGCTCGCCGATGACAGTAGTGCAAATGTATTATAAATAAACACAACAAAAATATTTTTTTTTAATTTAATATTTGCGTAATATAAACACTGGTAATAAAGTAAGGTATGGAACCAGAGTAGCCCAGTGGCTTGCGTGCTAGCTTTTGACTGGGAGCACGTTAATTAGAACTAACTCATTTCAAGTTTTCTTTACGTTTCATACTTCAGAGTAGCCACATGTACCCTTAGAATAATTTCTGTCTGTCGGTTTGTCCACAAAATATTGCTACCATAAGACATATAAAGCTGAAACATTGATTGTAGATTTGTGTATGTCTAACTTAAAATCTAATCTTTGTATACAGAGGCTTTTTTTTAGCACTGTACTAATAATGGTATTTTCTACTATTCTATAACTTCTAATTGTAGTATTAGTATAATACTATAATTGATATTTTGGAATACCAAGTATAATAGAATTTTTGATTCCGTCAAAGACGGGTACGTTTGCTAGTTTCTATATATATAGAAAAAATGTATTCAAACTTTTGATTGCTTTTTAGCGCTCAACAAATAGATTTTCAATACATTTGAACACTATTTTTGGTGCAGTTATGCCTCCCAAAAAACGAGTTATCGGTTGTGCTTCATCTCAAGTATATAAAAAAAAAGAAGGAAAAATGAGGCTCAGAAACAAACGTTTAAAATTATTAGCGATCAATTAATGAGCCTCATACTAAATTAAGTTTAGCTAAAGTTAAGACAATATTCATTGACTGTACAAACATGTCCGGGTGGGTCAGGTAGTAATAATCTTACCATCAAAGCAGAGATCGACCTGTTTAGTCTCTCGAGAGAACACACATAGGCCAAAGATCGGTGTTTTCAGATGCTATAAAATGAAAATTCTACATTGGGAGACCTAAATTTTGCCTAATTCAAAGGGTGTTTAGAGTAGGGTTCTTTAACGAGTACCTGACATCGTTCAACCTCGGGAACACTGGTTTAAAGTCCTGTCTGAGGAATGCCGTCAGGTTCACCTCCTTCATGAAAAATCAAGGGCCAGAGTGGTTATCGAAGCCCATATTTAACTGTCCAGAAGCCAGCATGAAAGCCACTTTGATACACTGGCTGGCCGCCCTAAAGTTCTAATTTTTAAATCATCATTTTCAATTATTGACTTAAATTAATTAAGACAGTGGCATCGTCCAATCCCTGAACTGGTAGGTCCGGGTTTCAAAACCCACACCAGACCTCGATTTATATACACAGGAGGTGAATAAATCTGAACACGTCGTCCCTCGGAAAGAACATTAAGTCGTCGGTCCCAAACCTGTACTAGTTAAAGATCTCTACACTAAATACATTTGAAATAAGCAAAATTAAGGCCTCCCAATGTAGAATCAATCTTCACTGTGTGGTATCACAAAGGACCAAGATTTGGCCTATGTGTTACCTTGTAGGACTACACTGCAACCTAACTTCAATTAAATTGTGACATAAATATTTTTTCAACAATTTTATAATTATCATTTTGATACAACTTTGGACTGACTTTAATATATCTTGGAAATCACTGTAGGGAAATGTGCAATCTATGACAACGTGGATGTCTGCAGCTGGAAACGATATAACTTGCTGTTGACCATTTACAGCCAGCCTGGTCTGGTATGAACACCCAGGTTCATTCATTTCTTGATCTAAAAAAAAAAAAAATATTTCAATATCTATTTCCAAACAATTACATAATTCAAAAATTTTTAACAAAAGAATAACAGAGGAAGAATTAACAAAATCAAACACGTGTAAGAAAATAGTTTGAATTGAATAATACAGTCAATAACAGTATTTTTCCTTGAAAGTTTTCTTATGTTCATTTTTTATGCCCGTTTATATGAAATAAAGAGTTTTCTTTAAAAAAAAATTGCAATAGGTTTGACTCTGATGAAGACCGCTTGTTATGGTTGAAAGATCTAGTCTTTTTTCTCATTTCATTTGTAGTTTGAACATACATATATATATATATATATATATATATATATATATATATATATATATATATTATATATCAATGATCAAACCACAATATCAAATAGGAAAACAAGACTAAGATCTTTCAACCGCAACAAGCAGTCTTCGTCAGAGTCAAAAACCCAACTGAAACACCAGATGTTTTCTGCATCTGGTGAGGGGTTGAGAAGAGTGGGAGGGAAGAGTGGTATTTTAAAAGGATGAAAGTGCAGGAAAGGGCTAATGTCCAGAAAGGGATGTTTGAGGAAACAAAGGAGTACAGTAAGAAAGAGTAAAAAAACTATCCGCTAGCTGTCAACCCTCTTAGAAGAGGCTATTGCCCTCGTAACAAAAATATCAATTTTGTAGAGACCGTTACTAATGTTTATAATATTTGATCTATTAAATTTAATTAGAGACGATCCAATAATATTTCTTAATTAAATTTAATAGATCAAATATTATAAACATTAGTAACAGTCTCTTCAAACTTGATACTTTCGTTACGAGGGCAATAGGCTCTTCAAAGAGGGTTAACAGCTAGCGGATAGTTTTTTTTACTCTTTCTTATTGTACTCCTTTGTTTCCCCAAACATCCCTTTTTGGACATTAGTTCTTTCCTGCGCTTTCACCCTTTTAAAATACCACTCTTCCCTCCCAATCTTCTCAACCTCTCACCAGATGTTTTCTGCATCTAGTGTTTCAGTTGGGTTTTTGACTCTGACGAAGACAGCTTATTACGGTTGAAAGATCTTAGTCTTGTTTTCCCATTTTCATATTGTGGTTTGATCATTGATATACGAGTATATATATATATATATACAAATGAAATCAGATCCGATTTTAAATTTAAATGTTCCTAAATTTAATTTTTTAATTTGTTTATTTTTTTTCAGGAGTGGTCAACCTGTACATATTCCGTGAAGCTGTCCAGTTGACTTTCGTCTTCTCTTTGGGAACCCCAAAATATGTAAATCCATCAAAATCTCAAGGTAATTTTTTTTTCATAACACTATTCTTTACTTACATTAAAATAAAAAAAGTGTTCATTTTTATTATCACGATATGGTTTTATAAAAATATTGCTTGTTCACCATAAATTGTGACATATGAACAGATAGATGCATATATTTACGCTCGCGCACACCATGTCAATCAAAAGAAAAATATGAAATATGTTGTACAGATCAGAAAAAACGGAAACATATATATATTTGAAATTATATTCTATCTGATTAACATTAATTTAGAGTACAGTAAAGACTAATTTATTTTGAGTTTTCTCTTACGATACTATTATATATAAATCTATTATTATGTTTTTACCTATAAAGGCCAGGGTTCTTGAGGTTGCCATACTGGTGAAATGGTAAAGTGTACCCTCATCTTGGTAATTGATGGCTGACTGTAGATCTTGTTTCAACACTTGAGCAATTATAAAGGTCTGAAAATCAATTATAGAGCATGACAAGCAATATTATTACATTGTTAGTATTTAGTGAGGGGAGGGGGGGGGGGAGGTGGCAGAATAAAAAATCTTGGGGACCACTGTTTTAAAGTATTTAAAGCCTAGTTTAGTCTCTTTGTCTTTTCGTTTTAATATTTGACACATTTTTATCAGGGCTCTTGAAAGGAAAAAAAATATTTTTTGTATATAGTATTATATACTATAGTACTATATTGATTTGTGTATTAAAACAATAACACATACCTATATTTACACACAATGTGACAAATTAATTTAAAATACAGAATAATGTGCTCGTTATTTATCAAATAGTATATATAGTATAGTATATAATATATAATATATACAGTAGAACCCCCTTTATCCGGTATCCAAACGTCCGGCACGCTCAAAACAACGGCAAAATTTTGACCAGGGTAATTTTCAGAAAATATTGGGTAAAAAATATGCAAAAACACAAAAAATGTACAACCACGTAATTTAAATTACGTGCGAAGCTCCCCTGGTCTGACGAAAAATTACCTGACGACCCCCCTCCAATGTAAAGTTAAAAAAAAGACAATTAGGCTTAAGGACATTAGTACAGTAAGATAAATACGAAAATAAGTGAAAACATAGAGTTAAATACAGTATAGAAATAAGTTTAAAAAATAGAGTTAAATACAGTATCGAAATATAAGTTTACGACTAGCCTATAAATATGCCTGCCGTGCCCTAAGGAAAATAAAATATGAAAAATAAAGTTTACGTTTATTAAAAGTGCCTTTACAATGGATTACATTACAGTCTACAGTCAATCCTACGCTCTAGGAAGGTAATTACGAGTGTGTTTTCTATGATTGTTTTGCTATTTTCTAACTTTTAATTACTTCGTGTGTATTTATAAGAGTAACACTCAAAACAACGGCAAAACGCTTTATCCGGCATGGTCTCCCCCCCGATCGTGCTGGATAAACGGGGTTCTACTGTATATAGTAATATAGTCATTCCATATATTTCCTTAAAGAAAACAAATAAAATAGTGTTTTATTTAAAGAGATTAAGTGAACCAATAAATGACGTAATTGAAATGATGTATGCTTGAATGACGTCATATGCAAGTCATGCACATCATGCACTGTGATTGGTTAGTTCAGAATACGACTCGGTAGTGTTCTAATACATCCGCCATAATGAAATATTATTCTCTGAAAAGAACAATATTCCTGAATATTTAAACAAATCGTAAGTACGACCGTTTCTGCAACTATTTGTAGGTATATTTTTAACAATAAATTAGTTCAATAATAATAATAATAAATAAATAATTAGATGACAATTTCTTAGTGATTATGTTTAACCAAATGGCTACTTCAGTTATAGGTTAGCGTCCTTTCTTTAAAAAAAATTATATTAAAATCAATAATACATACCTATATTTATACACAATGTGACAAATTAATTACAAATACAGAAGAATGTGTTCGTTATTAATCAAAATGTCAAACAAATACCTACCAGAAATAAATTATTGAAATAATTAGAATTTCATTTTAAATTATTAAAGTTTAATGGAATATATTACTTTCTAATATTATGTGTAACTCTTACAGTTTGAATTCAATAATAGTTATCATTGTTTTTATGATTATAGTTGTTTCATGTTTAATACAATTAACTATTTCAATTCAGTTATTAGTATTAATTTTGTTATACAATGTAATGATGTATCATTTAACGTTCATTTTACTAATTACTGGCATATTCTTTTAATTAATAAATACAAATCATTCTTTATAATCATATAATGGAAAATTACGTTAACTAAAACTGATTTAGAAAAAATATGAGAACATAATACAGGACTAAAACCATGGCTACAATAACCTTGTCCATAGAACAAGCTCAGCATTTTACAACTTCCAATATTAATTTAACATCCATTTCTTTTACCTGTATTATAATTGTTTACCAATTGAAATCATTGTGAAGCAATGAAAAGAGTTGGGTAACTGTAAACTTACTTTTGGTTCATTCTTTGTTATCATATAGTTGTTAAATTCATTGAAAATTTTTAATATTTTGAAACTGTAGTTTCTATATATAGTCATATTTATAATTTTGACATTATGAATTGTTTATTATTAAAAATTATATCAACTCTAAATGATAGATTGAGCACTTTAAATGTTCATTACTTGTTCAATCTGTTATAATGTCATATTTCTTCCTATTGGTAGATTAATTAAGTTATTTATTAATTTCATACTAATTCCTCTTGCTAAAAACCTCAATAGTTCAATTTAACATTCATATATTGTATTTAATTTCAACTAATTCACTGTTCTTTTCTAACTTCCAATATAAATTTAATATCCATTTGAATTTAATATCAATTTAATACTTGTATTATATTGTTCACCAATTGAAATCTTTATGTAGCAAAGAAAAGATTTGGGCAATTGTAAACTTACTTTTGGTTCATTCTGCATTATCACATATTTTTTTTTTCATACTTTGAAACTGTAGTTTCTATATATGATCAATCATATTAATAATTTTGATATTACGAAATGTTTATTATTAAAAATTATATCAACACAATTATATTAAAACTATTTAAGTATCTATGAAATTAGTTTTTAAATGTGTTTCAACTAAATTTAATCCTATATCATGTTTATTAAAGAAGTAATTTGCCAAATTTCTCTAATTTCTAAACTTTTTAACACTTTATTTTGATTATTTGAGCATTTGTTTTAATGAAAATAATGAATTTTTTAAAGGTAATTCAGCAAAAAAACCTTTATTTATGGTAATAATTTCCTTTTAAAATTATTAAAATTGGATTTGTTTTATTTTAGTAATTACCGAATAAACTTCAAGATGTTAAAAACATTTTTCTTAACTTACTTCAGTATATTTGTTTGTGATATATTTATAGATCACTGAGTTGTTACCAGTCTTCAGAGTGATTCGCATCTATTTTCCTGATGACGAAGCCATCAAAATATAGCAGTGAGTTTCTGTTTCATTTCTGTTTGTTCTTTTTTGTGAATATAGTTTACATATATATATTAATAGTTGGATTTTTATTAAATGTCATTTTTCGTTTTGGTTCTTTTGTTGTTAGCTTTGAAAAAGGTTTAGTTTGAAAAGGAACTTGAAAGGATATGGGGAGAAACATACTTTATTTATTTAAATAAGAAATGAATACCAGATCTGTGTTTTTGTTTGAATACCACATTTAGTTGTGTTTAAGCAAAACTAAAGTTTGTTTACATATGAAAAGGATGAACATTCCATATCAGTTGCATTTAATTTTTCCATAAATATTAAATATGGCTCCTGACTTTACTTCACTATTCAATTTTGCCTTACTGAAATTTGAGGTTGACAACCTTCTGTTGTAGAAGAATACATAAGGGTTTTCCTATTTTCTAATATAGGCTGTTAAATGTCGTTTTATTATCAATTTTTACTTTACTATAAATAAAGTATAGTGATTATGAAAAATTCGATCTCGAGATTTTGACGGAATTACATGTTTTGAGGTCCCAGAAGTCGTTTTATGACGTTTTTACGATGATGTCTGTGTGTGTGTGGGTGGGTGGGTGGGTGGGTGAGTGTGTTAGCATTGCTTGTTACCACGCTACGGTACAGAATCTTTGATGGATCAAATTGATATCACAAAAATGGGCCTCATAAAGACGAAGATCCCTATTGTTTGGGAAGAATTATGCATGACGGGAAAGTCACTTTTTTTGCCAAAAACCTGTTTATAGACAACATTTTTTCTCCTAAACTCCTAACTTTAGAGTTTTGAAATGTTGGCACTATCTTTGAGGTTACAAATGCAATAAAAGAAAAATATTCAAAATTTAAAAAAACTGCAAATATTATTTTTCAATAAAATGTAAAAATTAGAACTTCAATTCAATCTCAAAGCTTAAGAGAGCCATACAAGCCATGCCGTATGACCGATCAAATCAAACAATACTTAAAAATAGATGATTGTATGGAGAATGAAATGAGATATTTGTTTTTAAAATTACATTCGCCAAAGGAGCGTTAAAGTACGATTTCTGTTTTCAGAAAATGTTTTTTTAATGTTAAACGGCTCATTAAGAAACCATGAAAATTTTACCAAAAACGGAACAAAAAATTAGTAATTTAGAAAAAAAATCATGAAAGTTCAATCATGGCAAAGTGCAATAAAGCTATAAAAACTGTTTGTTTATCCTAGACTAATGGATCACCTACTATACTTGTCGAATTTTTGATATTTTTTTACAGGTTTACGTTGACTTAGAATTTATTTGAGTGAATTGACCGAAATAATATAATGTTTATAGATATAATGAAAATTTTGAAATGATTTAACGACTTATATGTGATATAAAAAGAATATAATTCTTATATGTAAAAATTCAACGACAATAGAACATATTAAACATATAATTTCTGATTATTTTCATGGTATGATGAGTTTGTCTAACAAAATGTTCTAGTCGATCTACATGTTGCAACATTCTACAAGGATTAATATCAGATGCTGATTTTTTTATGTTTATGAATGACATTATTTTTGGTTAATACCGAAGTTTGTGGAATGAACTTTTTCATCCTGTAAGAGACCTTCTATGTTTTCGACTAATATCCATTTTTTTCACTATTCTTGTCTAATAGTTCATACCATTATGCTTAAAAATTTCAAGCTTCCAGCTTTTAAATTTAAAATTGTACAGGAAAGTCGGCTTCGAACTTGATTTGAGAATACAAAAGTCGCTATTTACCAACATATTTTTTCTCAATATACATTTACAGCAAAGTGTAGAGTACAGCACGTGAGAAAAAATAACATTCGCTCAGAGTAAATTGGATTTTTATGATTTTTGACTAAGGGAAAGAAAAGTGAGTTTTTAAAAAACTCTAGCATGCCATAAAATTTCCAGTATAATAATTTGATAAAAGACTAAAAATGTAGAACATTATTCAGAATTAAAAAAAAATTCTTTTAATAATAATAAATGAAATTAACCTACATCTTAAATTAAAACTGATCTTAAAACGACATTTTTTCTTACATATTTTTGACATTTCAGACAAAAAATTTGTAGTGCTTTTAATATACTTAAAATATTTTTAATTTCTAAATGGGAAAATTTGTCTTAAGTATTAAATGTAGAAGGAGGTCAGATAAACTATGTAAGAGATCCACTGGCTATTGGAGCAAAATCCATGCTTTCTTGTAGGAAATTATTTCGTACAAGCATATTTTTAATTTACTTTTTATTATGTTATTACTGCTGTAGTTATACTAATGATTGTATAACTGTTAATTGTGTGACATACAAAAAAAGTGGATCAATCACTATCTGTACTACTTCAGGAATGAAAGACTAATAAACGTCTCCCTTTTAGACGATTATATTATGCTTAAATGAGACATTATACATTGTATACCCAAGAAGTTTGATATTAAGTTTACTTATAGTAAAGTTGAGTGTAGGCCACTCCAGATTTTTTCTTAACAGAAGTCGAAGAATAGATGGATCGAATGAAGAATGGAGAAAAGTGAAAGCGGGGTGAAGAAAGGAGAGATTAGATGGAGAAAGAGAGAAAAGTGAAAGTGGAGTAATTGGCTGGAGACAGAGGCAAAGTCAGAGTAGAGTGAAGAATAGAGAGATCTGATGAAGGAAGAGAGAAGGGTGAGAATGTAGGAAGACAAGAGAGACCGGATAAAGAAATAAAGAATAGAGAGATCTGATTGAGGAAGAGAGAAGGGTGAGAATGGGGGAAGACAGGAGAGACCGGATAAAGAAATAAAGAATAGTGCGAAATGGGATAAAGAATAGAGAGATCTGATTGAGGAAGAGAGAAGGGTGAGAATGTAGGAAGACAAGAGAGACCGGATAAAGAAATAAAGAATAGTGCGAAATGGGATAAAGAATAGAGAGATCTGATTGAGGAAGAGAGAAGGGTGAGAATGGGGGAAGACAGGAGAGACCGGATAAAGAAATAAAGAATAGTGCGAAATGGGATAAAGAATAGAGAGATCTGATTGAGGAAGAGAGAAGGGTGAGAATGTAGGAAGACAGGAGAGACCGGATAAAGAAATAAAGAATAGTGCGAAATGGGATAAAGAATAGAGAGATCTGATTGAGGAAGAGAGAAGGGTGAGAATGTAGGAAGACAAGAGAGACCGGATAAAGAAATAAAGAATAGTGCGAAATGGGATAAAGAATAGAGAGATCTGATGGAGGAAGAGAGAAGAAGGAAGGGTGAAGAGTGATAGTGAGATGAAGAGTAGTGATTAGAAGTGTGAGAGAAGAAGAAGAAATTAGAAGAAAAGCATAAGAGACATAAAAAAGACAGCATTGACTTTACCTGGTCATCGATATCCGTCTGCGGCATTGAGCTAATAACAGAGTTCTTTCTATTGCAGGATTTCATATCAGGATCAAAAACACCCCTGTCTGAATAGTACATGGTGAACAGCTGCGACAGCTTTAAATTATTGCCGCTCAAAGCGTTCCACTTGTCTACATTCTTTGCTATTATGATACCTACAATAATAATTATTATTAATAGTGGATGAAATAAATTGCTAAGTAACAGAGACATGCAAGAGCTGACAATTGCAGGGACTGCTAACATAGTTTTTATGATTACTTTAAATATTTTATAATGTAACCAGCAGACGTGCTCATCTTTGTCAGCATTGTACAAAAATTCAGAAATGATACGCCGTATTCCAAATTATTATTAGAAACTATAGAATAGTAGAAAATATCATTATTAGTACGTCCATAACTGAGCCGCTTATTTTGAAAGTGGCCTAATTCCATTTATGTTAAAATCGAGGTATTTAAGGGTTTGCGTTTTACAAAATTTAAAAATATTGTCATTTTATTTATCAACTAATTTTTGTTATAAAAATTCTTAGTAATTTTAAATAAATTTTGTACAATTTGCTGCAAAAGGTAAAGATAACGTAAAAATTTAATTATTTAAATAGCTAGTTAAATTTTTTTGGAAAATGGAATTAGGCCACTTTCAAAATAAACGGCTCAACTGTCATTAGATCTGGAGTTTCTTTCACGTTTTGGAGCTTTAGATACTGACTCAAATTGGATTTTATTCTAAACATACTTCTTATTTAGTACTCGGGTGGGTAAGACTCACTTTCTTAAAGCGAGCAAAATATGAAAAACACAAACGAAATTAAAATCATGCTACAGTATCAGACACTTAAAAATACCTGTATATCTATACAGGTTTTGTCTCTACATTGCTCAGAATTAACTCACCTCAGTATCAGACATCTAAAAATACCCGTATATCTATACAGGTTTTGTCTCTACATTGCTCAGAATTAACTCACCTCAGTATCAATATCTCTCAGTATCAGACACCTAAAAATACCCGTATATCTATACAGGTTTTGTCTCTACATTACTTAGAATTAACTCACCTCAGTATCAATATCTCTCAGTATCAGACACCTAAAAATACCCGTATATCTATACAGGTTTTGTCTCTACATTACTTAGAATTAACTCACCTCAGTATCAATATCTCTCAGTATCAGACACCTAAAAATACCCGTATATCTATACAGGTTTTGTCTCTACATTACTTAGAATTAACTCACCTCAGTATCAATATCTCTCAGTATCAGACACCTAAAAATACCCGTATATCTATACAGGTTTTGTCTCTACATTACTTAGAATTAACTCACCTCAGTATCAATATCTCTCAGTATCAGACACCTAAAAATACCCGTATATCTATACAGGTTTTGTCTCTACATTACTTAGAATTAACTCACTTCAATTATCATTATGTTTTATACATTAGAGACAAAAATAAAATATAATTATTTTAAAAATATACAGGTATTATTAGGTGTTTGATAATATAGCAAGTACGTATTGTTAGTTGATATACGTGTATAGCTAACCAAACACAGCTTAAAAGTCCATAACTTCGCTGCAACGTTGAATTTCCAATCCATTCAAATCTTAGCTTTTAAGTTAGACATACGCAAATGTACTGTCAAAGCATCAGCTTGACTAATAGCAGCTGAGTTTGCTTGTAACAAAATTTTTGGACAAACAAACAAACAAACAGACAGACATTTTTCTAAGGGTAGATTCGTTTTCTCTAATGTATAAAACGTAAAGATAATTTGAAATGGGTCAGTTCTAAGAAATATATAAATATATAAATTGTTACAGACAAAATCTTTTTTTATATATATATATTATAAAATATTATGTAATATTTTATTTTTAAATGTTTATTTCATAAAATCTGTTTGTTTTCTAATTCTCACACTTATAAGCCTTTCTAGTTTGTTCTAGGGGGTGAAAAGTATGGCTAATTTATTATTTCGTATTCATTTTCAGTAATGAGGAGTTTTTAATTTTGTTTAACTTAAGTATATTCAAAGTCCCATTTGTTGAGAACTTTGCGATATAAAGATACAAATTATTCCACAGCAGATTTCTAACTCACCCCCAATCCACTTGCACATTCCCTTCACTCCCTTTAATACCTTCAAGTCCGCGTAGGCTTTTAAAAATAAAATGGCCCCGAGACCTCCTCTGTTAAACCAGCTGTGAGGGTAACCATGTTACGGTGTGGATTAACCATGTCACCAATGGGTGGCCACTCATTCCTGTCATATATATATATATATATAAATATATATATATAAAGATTTCACATAAACACGTGAAACAACAATCAATGATCAAACCACAATAAGAAAATGGGAAAACAAGACTAAGATCTTTCAACCGTAACAAGCGGTCTTCGTCAGAGTTGGGGTTTTGACTCTGACGAAGACCGCTTGTTACGGTTGAAAGATCTTAGTCTTGTTTTCCCATTTTCATATATATATATATATATATATATATATATATATATATATATATACAATTAAAAGAAACAGTCCAGCGGGCTTTTTTAAATAAAATAAATTCAAAACGAAGGAAACACACAGACATAACTCACATCGATATTTCTACCATCGTCGTCATCAGGAGGTGTGAAGAGCGAAGAGCGAAGAGTCCCGCAGGAAGACAGGGCGGCGACTCTCTATATATATATCTATATCTATATATATATTATATCTATATATATATTATATATATATATCACCGCCCTGCCTTCCTGCGGGACACTTCGCTCTTCACACCTCCTGATGACGACGATGGTCGAAATTATCGATGTGAGTTATGTCTGTGTCTTTCTGTGTGTTTCCTTCGTTTTGATTTGATTATATATATATATGAAGATTTCACATAAACACGTGAAATAACAATCAATGATCAAACCACAATAAGAAATGGGAAAACAAGACTAAGATCTTTCAACCGTAACAAGCGATCTTCGTCAGAGTCAAAAACCCAACTGAGTTTTTTGACTCAGTTGGGTTTTTGACTCTGACGAAGACCGCTTGTTACGGTTGAAAGATCTTAGTCTTGTTTTCCCATTTCTTATTGTGGTTTGATCATTGATATATATATATATATATATATATATATATATATATATAACCCGCTATTCGTAGACACCAAATTGCAATCACTTCTTAATACAAATACTTTCTAGTTAAAGTGAAAAAAAATATATTTAGAGTAGAGATCTTTAACGAGTACCTGACATTGTTCGGGTTCGGGACTGAGGGTTTAATGTCCTCTTCGAAGGACATTTCGTAAAATAATATGCTTCATTCTGAGTTTGTTGTTATGTAATGACAACAAATCTTTAACGTTATGTCATAACGTTATTATTTAATGACAGGATCTTTAACGAGTACCTGACATTGTTTGGGTTCGGGACTGAGGGTTTAATGTCCTCTTCGAAGGACATTTCGTAAAATAATATGCTTCATTCTGAGTTTGTTGTTATGTAATGACAACAAATTTTTAACGTTATGTCATAACGTTATTATTTAATGACAGGATCTTTAACGAGTACCTGACATTGTTTGGGTTCGGGACTGAGGGTTTAATGTCCTCTTCGAAGGACATTTCGTAAAATAATATGCTTCATTCTGAGTTTGTTGTTATGTAATGACAACAAATCTTTAACGTTATGTCATAACGTTATTATTTAATGACAGGATCTTTAACGAGTACCTGACATTGTTGGGACTCGGGACTGAGGGTTTAATGTCCTCTTCGAAGGACATTTCGTAAAATAATATGCTTCATTCTGAGTTTGTTGAAATTATATAATGATTAATTATATAATATAATATATATTAATGTATTACATATTATTAATATACATTATATTATATATATATATATATATATGTAAAGATAAAAAGTGAAATTACGTTTTCTTGTTAAAGACAAAAACTACTTAGTTTAGTTTTATAATAATAAGTGGACTTTTGGGGCCTCAAAACAACTCGAGATCAAATTTTTTCATGATCTCCTTTCCTTTTTTACTTTACATACCACTGTTTACTACGAAATACTTTACTTGTAGTAAAGTGAAAAAAAAAACAAATGTATATAACCTGTTTGTAGCAATTTTATATTCACTTTTCATCTAATGATACTAGGGAAAACAGAAAGTGCAGTTATTTTGAAGTCATTTTGTACTAAGATATTTACAAAAGTCATAATGGATGCATTAGTTTCTAACACCTTAACCATTTGTGGGCTTGCTTTTCAAACTTCAATATCCTACTAAATAGACTTACTCCGTGTTCTCAGTCAGTTATACGGGTTATGATAAAAAAAGTAAGGACACTTTTTGAATTTCGAACGATCTCCTACCTTTATTTTCAAAATGTTTTTTGTTGTATTGGTGCACTCATCATGATCATATGTTCACAGTTTTGAATGTATAGCATGTGTTCTTTGTATGTGGGAGGGCAGATGAGGTTAGACACGTGTTTATTACGTACTGGGCGATTTTTTAATGTTGAAAATAATAGAGGAGATAGTTTGTAATAATTTTTGTGTAACAAAACTGGTATTAAGTGTTCAAAGACTCTTGAAATGTTGACATTTCATTCACTTATAACAAAAATTTTTATAACAAATTTTTCCAAAAAAAGTTTTTTTTTTGAACAAAAAGTTATTCCAAAAATATTTGTTTCCACCAAAAAACCACCCGCGCACGCAAATTATTGTCTAACCTATATGCCTTTACATAAAAACAACATATGCTTTATAGTCAAAACTGTGATTATATGATCAAGACAAGTGTACCATCACAACAACAAAAAAATTTTGAAGTTAGAAAATACAGAGCGCGTGAAGTTCAAAAAGTGACCTTACTTTTTTATCATACCTCGTATATGAGTGTTCCTTATAATTCTATAATTTACTAGTTATTCCCTCTCAAGAATGCTTTTAAACCTTTAAATTTAAAACACCTTTCAAAAGTTCATTTGTTGTGTACTTCATCTATTCGTCACTGACTGTTCTTTTGTTCTTAATCCTTTGACGTCTCAGTTACAGGATTCTGTGGTTTTTATCTTGTGCTAAGCAAATTCATACGGTTTTTGTAGAATTTTTAGTTCGACTTATACGTTGTTTGCACACTGTGAGTTTGTCCTATAGAGTATATTATATGAAATGTGTTTCTTATATTTTTATTTTAATTTCCAATACTATTATCCTAGAAGTGGGCATACGAGTCAGAGGAGAAGCAAGAAGTGCGCTATAGTCTACTAAGTACGAACTGGGCATGTGCAACTGTATCAGTTTATTATAGCTAGAATCAATAGATAAATTATAGCACTATTAAGAGGCCAGGTTAGCTCAGTGGCAACGTGCTTGTCTCTGAACTGGTAGATCCAGGGTTAATACTCACTCTGGACCGCGATTTATTCAAGTGGGAGGTGAATAAATCTGAGGACGTCGTCCATCGAAGAGAACGTTAAGCCGTCGGTCCCAAGTCTGTACGGTGTCAGGTACTTGTTAAAGATCTCTACTCTAATAGTCAGGATCCTACTATCCTTGCCGTTTTATGACTCCCCCAGTGCCCGTAAGGGCTCGGTCATCCCCCTCCGAAGAGGGAAATGCCCATTCCCCCGGGCCAGGTCTCATTAAGAATGAGTACCAGTATAGGAGCATTTGTCAATAAATGCTCCCACCCACTGGTGAGGGCCGGAGGTCTAGCTCCTCCTTGGTGTTATGCAGACACCCACCCGAGAAGATACTGCTTCTCACACAGCGACACATCACGTACGAAAAGATCTCTACTCTAAATATACTTGAGTTGGGCAAAATTTAGGAATCCACTGTAGAGTCAATCTTCTTTGTGTTGTTATCACAAAGGGCCAATGTTCGGCCTATGTGTGTTCCCGTGTGGGACTGCCACTGCAACCTAGCTTAACCTACGATTAAATCAAATAGTAATCGTTATTCGAATATTAGTAATTTCAATATCTTTAGTAAAAGTTAGTACTCGTGGACTCAGACTCCGATATTTTTATAATTTATTAGCAGTCAATATATATATAACAATACATGGAGTTGAGGTTATTGCGTTCGAGTAAGCTCTGCACTCGGGCTCTTCAGACTGACTTGGGCTTTTAGTTCCACACGTCCTCGTTTTCTTAACACATAGACTGTTTCTTGTAGTGAGGATACAGGCATACTAAACATCCGAATAATTCTCCGTAAATGACCTTTAAGAAAAACCATAGAACCCCCCTGATGAAGATTTCTGTACAGCTCTTATAAGTAATAACTAAACAATACACGAAAATTCTATTTACCATCTAGTGCTCCTCTTATTCTAGTTTCCGTAAGAGCTTCAGGTGTTGCATCATTACGGAAGTAATATTTAGGAACATCAGTGTCATTCCAGCCTCCCAAAGATACTGGGATATTTTGACCTGTTGGTGCAAGTAACAGTGCAGCTTCTGCAACTATGCCTGCAAACAGTAATAGGAAAAAACTATATTTTTTTTTTATAAAACATGCTTTTTTTTATTTCAATCACATAGAAAAACACAGACTATTAATAAAAAGTAGTCATTTTTTTACCATGAAAGTGATTTTATCTTGGATAAACAAAAATCTTCCACATTCATTTATCATGCATATTGTTAGTGCCACAGAGGTTAGTAAATATGATATTATTATCAACCGTCATACGTCGTCTATCGCTGGTGAAGTCGCCCGACCGGTTTCGCAATGGCTGCATCATCAATGGGACTAATGTAACCTCTCAAAATCACGGATATACCTATTTTAACTCAATGGTGCCAATATATATGCCTAAATTTCCTACTTAACAGTTTTATTTTATTTTATTTTGTTTAATCTGTTTTAAGTCTTTTAAACTTTAAGTCGTCTCTGTCCTGTCCATCCTGTCGTCTTTTCATGTTTTTTATTGGTTTAAATATTATGTCTGCCTGGTGCTTACACAAAATAAAATAAAATAAAACTGTTAGGTAGGAAATTTAGGCATATATATTGACACCATTGAGTTAAAATAGGTATATATAACCGTGATTTTGGAAGGTTACATTAGTAAAAGCGGTAAAGTAATTAGTAAAGCCATTGTAAAACTGGTCGGGTGACTTCAACAGCGATAGACGAGGTATGACGGTTGATAATAATATCTTAATATTTATCAACTTAAATTACCTGCAAGTCTGATAATACATCTTTCATAAACGGAAAAACTTCTGAGATAAAAAGAACTTTAAACACCCAAATTTTACATTATTATCAAAAGGTAAATAAAAATAAAAAATTTTAAATTTTGCACAATAATCATAATTTGATGGAATGAACCAGAATCAATGAATAACTTTGTACTTTTATGAAATTTATCTGAATAAAAAGACTGGTCACTTGGGTTTTTCAACAAAATGTTATTACTTCAATATTAAATATAATATATAAATTAGAATGTCTTCTTCTATGGATGGTATCTTTCTGTATGATTTAATTGCTACCTACTAATAAGCTGTATCAAATTGATAATTGGTAATAAAGTTAAGCTAAACTTAACAGAATATTCATTGACTGTTAGGCTGTACGATGTTCGCCGAGTCAGCTAGTATGAAATATATTTCCTCTACCCTTGAATATGAAATTTATTAATTAATTATTAATTTAGTTAATAATTAAATGAGGAACCTGAAAAAGTTGCTGCCCACTTGTTGTCGAGATGTCCTGGATTTCTGCCAGGATTTTGAGGGCCTCGTCCTGGATATTGTGATCCTCCTGGATATTGTGATCCTCCTGGGTATTGTGATCCTCCTGGATATTGTGATCCTCCTGGATATTGCGATCCTCCTGGATATTGACCACCGTTGCTTGGATACTGTCCAGGATACTGGCCGCCGCTATTTCCATTAAATCCTTGATTTTGACTTCGAAACGATGTTTGAACAATCCTTGATTGATGCACCGGATATTGCCTTAATGGTTCTCTGCCGCTGTAAGAAGGAAACCTTCCTCCAGGGTTTTTCTGCGGAGGATATTGAGGGTTTGGTTGTTGAAATCCAGGCTTTGATCGTGGACTTCCCATTCTTGGTGACGGATTCCTCGCTCTTGGTTGGGCTTGCATGATATTATATGCACTCACACTCATGGGTTGTAAACCAGCTGCAATTCCTGCCAACACTAGTCCAACATTTAATGGTCCAGACCTGCAAACAAATTAATTCTCCTGTAATCCATACTGTATTATACAAGACAGAATGTCTTCTTGTACAGTATTGTATCTGTACTTCTGTCTTAATTGCTACTTACTAAATTAATTACTTACTTACTTAATGAGCTGACTCAAATTGATAATTGAGCATATCTAATTGCTGTCATTAAAATACAGCTACAAATCAAAGACATCGTAATTAGACAGCATTATAATTCATTCTGCAATGAATACGTTATAATGATATCACATATATTCTCAGTAGCATTTAATAAAGTATGCAAGTTAAATAGTGTATAGTTTTCATGTGCATACCTTTATTGTGGTTTATAAAAACAAAGGTTTATGAGTTAATGAAATTATTTGGATAGAAAATTCAGATTATATATCTGAATTCATATATTTTAAATTATTTCTTTAATACTTGTTTATTTTAAACTTCTATACAAACTGGTTTCTATATAAATAATACTCCGACATTTTTATTTATAAAGAAATAATTTATTCAAAATTTTAAGTGCTGTTTCAACGCTCAACAAATTGATTTTTAACATATTTGAACGTCATTTTTGTGCAGTTATGCCTCCTAAAAACAAGTGATTGGTCGTTTAGGGCCTCAAGTATAAAAAAAGGGGGAAAATGAGCCTCAGAAATTATGAACAAAAAATTAATTAGCCTCATGCTAAATGAGTTAACGCAACAAGTACTTACTGTTTATGACTTTTAAAAAAACATATTTTGCCAATTTCACGAATATAAATAGCTTTTAATGTGCTTCAATATAAAAGAAAACGATTTAACATTTGAATGTTAAATTATAAAATTAATTAAGATAAAATTAGAAATTAAAAGCAGGTAAGCTGAAGTTTGTAATGCTTTGAGCCTGTAACAGTCAAAGTATTATGTGAAAGTGCTTCAACGTTTAAGAAATAGATTTTCAACACATTTGAACGCCATTTTTGTACAGTTATGCCTCCAAAAAAAAAAAAACGAGCTATCGGTCGTTCTACGTCTCAAGTATAAAAAGGAGTAAAATGAGCCTCTTTGGGGAAAACGTGATACCCTTTTGGAGCTCAGTAATAATAATAATAATAATAATAATAATAATAATAACCATTTACTGCATTATACAACATTACACTCTTATCTTATTTATATTATCCAGATTGTTAATGCAAATCGGCTTTTGCCGTGGTACTCGGAAACGAGTGAGTTCCGTATTTCGATATTTAGTAAGCTACATTTATATACAATGATATATACAGGCTTCAAATATTAACAGATATAATGATACACAATTAATGCGTCATTCTAAAGTTTGTTACCCAAATTCTTGTTTACATTTTTATTATTTTATGAATTCTTTACTTACTTCTCTCAGTTATCCTATTTTATTATAATGAGTTTTGACTTTACTTTTGCTTTCTTCCTTTGATTTGAATCTACAGATTAATTTAACTATTGAATATATCAATAAGACAGAAATTAATTACTAAATATCAATTAGAATAATTAAATTAATAAATTATTGAGTAAGTTATTATGCTATTCAATCTAAATCTTTTACTTCACAAAGTATGGTTAATTATAAAATAAATTTGTTGCTTTACTTTTACATACATCAGATTAACATTTTTTATGTTTCTTATTTTTATATCACCATTATTTTTATAGGTACACTTTACAGTACACTGTTGCCATTCTGTTTTGGAACTCAGTAAATTTATTTAATCTCAGCTTAAAGCCTTGATGGATTTTCTGATAGGATCTCAGAAAATTGAAAAAATCTATCTCCTAATCAATATGCTACAGTAAAGAGATCAAAACAACTGAATTAACTTATCAAAACATGTAGTTTCACTTTTTACGTAACTACATTATATAAATAATATTAACAGAATGCGCTTTAATTCTACCTGGTATAAATTACTCCGTTTTCAACAGGGCACTGACTCTTTGGGAATGTCTGGTCCATATACATATAATTCCCTTGGCGACTTCCACTTTGGCTATAACAAAACAAATACGATTTATTAATATTTTTTTTTTATTCAATAACTTTCCTACAAGTTTAGTGATACGGTATCTTAAATCACATCCCAAACGTCCTTCTCTTATTACGAATTCCTCTCTCTCTCTCTCTCTCCTTATCATCTTATCATCCTTCATTGATTCATTTCTCCTTTTCTCCTTCCCTTCTCTCTCTCTCTCTTCTTTCTTCCTTCTATCCTCAGTATATCTATCTCCTGTTATCACTGTCACTCTCGTTTCTATCTTCCACGTCCTGTCTCTCTCTATCTCTTTTCCTTTCGATCTTTCTCTCTCTCACATATGAGCCGCTTATTTTGAAAGTGGCCTAATTCCATTTATGTTAAAATCGAGATATTTAAGGGTTTGCGTTTTACAAAATTTAAAAATATTGTCATTTTATTTATCAACTAATTTTTGTTATAAAAAAACTTAGTAATTTTAAATAAATTTTGTACAATTTGCTGCAAAAGGTAAAGATAACGTAAAAATGTAATTATTTAAATAGCTAGCTAAATTTTTTTGGAAAATGAAATTAGGCCACTTTCAAAATAAACGGCTCATATTTCCACTTTCCTTTAATTGTAGACCTCAGTTTCATAATCCTCAAGAGTATACTTGACTCCCTATCCATTTTGTTAAATGTTTCTTTAACATTATATCATACAAACATAAAGACATTTATAGATATTTCGATATGATATATTAAGAGACTAACCTCCAGGTAGGATTAAATACTTCCACTTGATTTTGGTCCATAATATTTCTAGGTCGTCGTCGTTTCTGAGTTGACTTTAAATTTAAATTCATAAGATTTCCACAAATCATATCGTTATCGTCTCTCATCCACGGATCTACTGATAAGCTCAGCATTCTGTGAAGGGTACACTAAAAATGAAAACATTCTTTACAATACACTCTACCCTTGAGTTTTCGGACATCAAATAACCTTAATTCAAGTTTCCGTAATTTATTTATCTTCCGAAAAGCAGAAATTAGCATCTGGATATTGGTAATTCACAATGAGGGCAGAGTAGACTGTAATTATGTATATAGATAACATATTATATCATAACAAATATGATTATTACGTATTTTAATGTATAATAATCATAAAATAATTGTATTCACCTGTATTTCATGATTGTGATTCTGATTTGAAGCAAGGTGAGGCAGAGAATAGCCTAGCTAACCTCCCTTATATGCCTACGCCACTCCAATTTCATTCAAATCTTTTCAAATCGGCTATTACAGTCAGTATTCAGCCGGTCTAACCCCGCTACACACTGTGTTGGGGTTAGGCTATATATCCTACGGTTGTCTTGGACTGCCATCAAGAGTTAGGCCTAGGCTTTTTTTTGTTCATTATATTAGTTTTATTATCTATTAACAAGAGTGTTTATTTAAATTAAATGTTCAGTTTGCTAAAGTAAATGAAATTGAGATAGCTTAGCCCTTCTAGAAAGTTTTAGTGAGGTTATATATATGGGACGTCTTGACATTGACGTCTGTTAACCAGTTAACCTACCCTATCCCATCATTAGGCTACCACTTACCTGTGTTACTAATTTCCGGACTTTTCTGTTTCCGTCTCTATTTGTATAGAAATTGCTTTACGATCAGCAATTCGATGGAATTTTCGTTTAGTACGACGAGTAAAAATTAGTAGTACGAGCGATTGTGAGTTGCCAATGTGACTAAGGTACAGAGAGGCTAACTGATGTCGTCGATTGAGTGCATATCGAGTGGCTGCTTTGTTCATCGACAATGATTTTAAATCAAGAACAAGGCAGATTTCTGTCGACAGGTTTTGTCAGGAAATGATCTGCAAGTGCTCAAAGTGACGGAACTGAGGTCAAAAATACTAAAGAAAGTGATGGTGACAAAAATATTAAAACACCAGAAATGGTCCTACCTGACGTTTCAACGGACAGAGATACTCATCAGAGCACTAACCTTTCCCTACTTCACAGTCTTCTTCATGCCTAGATAACTACATTTTAATTTTATTCGATCTTGTGGTTGGAGGCCACTACAAGTTTTTTCCTATTTTTTTCTTTTATGTTTTGTAGGTGATGTAAGGTCGTGGAAGCTCGCCTCCGCGTGGTCCACCTCGGGCGTATCTCGGAGGCTGAATTTGCCTCTATCTTAGGCTAGGGCCTGGTGCCCCCGAGATGCGGCGAAACAGCTTTCACGTTAAAAGGCATCAATCTGTTCTGTTATTACTCGCGATATTGCTGAAGAAGCAGGGTGCTCGGAATAATACCAAAACAGGTTGGAGGCCACCAGTGGAAAAATCGTGAGAGCAGAAGCTGCAGCTACCTTTAACAGTATTTGCTTACAAGAAAATTTACTGCCAATTTTAAGTTTAGTAGATTAATAAAACGTGATTATTTCTTGTATGCATTTTTACTATTCTTATTACTTCTACAGTATTAATTCGTTTTTCTGATTTCACCTTTTCTGTTTAAAAAAATAAACGGAGACAGGCATTTTGAGAATAAAACGGATACTTATTTTCATATTAATTTCAATGCGAAAAATTTCTAAAGTAATACGAGTAAATCGCAATAACAAGTATGCCAAGAATAAAATCAAATTTGAGCTCAGTATGTAAAGCTGTTAAACGTAGAGGGAACTCCAGATCTAAAAACGAATATGGACTGTTTAATAATGATATTCATCTACTATTCTATACTTTCTAATAGTATTTTGGAATAGCACGTATCATCGCTGAATTTTTATCGAATACACGTCTTTGACGGGCACATCTGCTAGTTGATAAATAAATAGTTAATATTAAAGAATAATTAATAATTCATAATTAATTAATTAATAATTAAGAATAGTTAAAATTAATATTAAAAATAAAACATCGCAATTTTTAAGTAAAAGGATTATGATTACTTTACCATAATGAATAATGTCATTGCATAATATGGTCTCTGTTTAACTGTACCTTTTCTACTCTGGTAAATGTATTGTCATCAAATGTTACTTTTGAATCTGTTAAAAGATTTTCAAAAATAAGTTTAAAAAGATTAAATTCACTCCCTTCGGCTGAATATGGGATCACGTTTTGATAGCTCTTAACATCGGGATTCAACATCAGTCCATCAAACCTAAACCTGAAAAAAAAAACAATAATCTTTATTTTTCTTTTTTCTAACATAAATGGTCATAGATAATCAATTTATGATGGTGACTTTTAAAATTATGTTTCCACACAAAAGAGCTTTATATACACAAAACTAACTACGTGTCTCGAACACTTAGTGTTCTTCTTCAGGTTTGCATTAACACTGTTGAGGGTGTTACCGAGAGAGGACTCTCTCTGTAACAATTAATATGAACCATAAATAATTAATGTGAACAATAATTAATAATTAAATAATAATTAATTAATAATTAATATGAACAATAAATATTAAATATATATATATTGTTATATTCGTATATTTGGGGAGCAGGCCTTCATTTATACAAGTTCTATTAAAACCTATGCCTATTTCCATTTTAACACATTTTTGAATTAATTTTTCAAATTTTTTGACTTCCATAAGTTCGGGACAGGTATAAGGATGGAATGATAAAGACACTCATTCGACGAGCATATAAAATGTCCTCTAGTTGGGAATTGTTCGAACAAGAAGCACAAAGGCTCCTAGAAGTACTTATCAACAATGGATATAGCAACAGACACTTTGACTCCATCCTAAAAAGTTGCCTTAACACACTACAAGGTACTAATAAAGAACAGAACCCTGAAAACATAGGCGTAAAACATATACTATATTATAAAAATCAGTTTTCTAAAGCATATAAAACTGATGAACTTATATTAAAATCTATTATTAAGAACAATACAGCATGCCTTATTCCGGAAGAATTTATTACATGGTCATGAATAATAATCCACAAAAGAAAACACCCCTCCAGAAAACCAACGTCGTATATGAGTTCAAATGCAACCTAGGGAACTGCGAGTCCTGACACTCAAAATATGTTGGTTCTACAACAACTACGCTTTCTAGAAGGCTCACAATGCATCTTGCATCCGGAGGACCTAAGGAGCATGTCGCAACAGTACATGGATTAAGATTAACGAGGGAAATGCTAACCGACAACACCGTGATATTAAAACAGGAACATGTCCCGAACTTATGTAAGTCAGAGGTCAGAAAATTTGAAAAATTAATTCTAAAATGTGTTAAACTGGAAATAGGCGTAGGTTTTAATAGAACTTATAGATTGTTATATATATATATATATATATAAAGATTTCACATAAACACGTGAAATAACAATCAATGATCAAACCACAATAAAAAACGGGAAAACAAGACTAAGATCTTTCAACCGTAACAAGCGGTCTTCGTCAGAGTCAAAAACCCAACTCTTGGATTTTTGACTCTGACGAAGACCGCTTGTTACGGTTGAAAGATCTTAGTCTTGTTTTCCCATTTTTTATTTTGGTTTGATCATTGATACATATATATACGCATAAGAAACAGTAATCATGTGATTAACTGGAATGAAGCAAATGAATTAATATTTGTGTCTTCGGAAAGAAGAAGAAATATTATTGAAAGTGCACTGAAACTTTTATGAGAAATTAATGAACAATAGCCTAGGACTTTATAAATTGGATGAAGTTTTGATTAGCGAAATAATTAAACAGATGAAGACTTTTTCATCGTTAAACACATTCAGGGTTACCAATAATTCTAGAAACTTCAAGCAACTAGGTTAACAAGTATTTATTTATTTTCAAGTTCACTTACTCTCTGACGATGTTTTGTACGAAAGGCCTTAGAGCATTGTTTCCAAATTACTTTCATTGTGGTAAATTAATCCATATATACATATAAATATTGATGAAAATATCAACCGTGCAGTAGAAACAAAATAAACATTTCTATCAGGACTCGGTCAGTTCTTCAGGTTCAAATTAAACTCTCATTGCCAACGTTTAGGTTTTTATTTAAAACATTTTTCATTGGTAGATTAGGGTATACTTCTGAGTTTAATTTGAACCTGAAGAACTGAAATATCGGTTTAACACATCTAATAGCGGGTATCATCTAATATTTGAAATTAATATTGTTACACTTCACAACCATTGTTGATGGACTCTTTTAATGTTACCTGGTAAAAAAACTCAACTCTGTCATTCAACGTTTCGAAAATTTACATTTTCAAGGCACAAGAAAAAATAACATCGGATAAAACATTATCATTCCTTATACTAAGTGTAGAAGTTAAAAATGGTAGGTTCTAACTAACTCAGGCTATGATCTAAGGAGGTTATATAATTGTTACTCTGGAATATGAATTAATAAATAATTAGAATTAGTAGTATTACTGTCCGTCATACCTCGTAAATTCTCAGAAAAGCTCGACCGGTTTCGGGTCCGTCCGGATCCCATCTTCAAGAGCAACTAATTCTCTTTAGAAGGATCCGGAAGTCCGTGCGGAAGATTCGGGTCTGCACGGACCCGAAACCGGTCGAGCTTTTCTGAGAATTTACGAGGTATGACGGACAGTATTACTACTAATTCTAATATTACTAACCTTAGTGGAACTAACCCATTAACTATATTTAATAAATAATTAGTAGAAAACATTTTAAGGTGTAAAAATTATGAACTGAAATATCATACTCCATAGTAACAACTATATAACCTCCTCACATCATAGCCTGAGTTAGTTAGAACCTACTGTTGTTAACTCCTACACTTAGTGCAATGTATGATTAATTATTATCAATTTTTCCTTGTTTTTTTCGAATGTTCTTTAGTTACTAATAATGACTTATGTTGTTTCTTGTATCTTTGATAATGAAAAAGATAAATTTTCGAAACATCGGAAGACAGAGTTCAGTTTTTTAACCTTATTACACTAAAAGAGTCCAGCAATATTAGTTCTGCTGTGAATTAAAATTTTTACTGTCCATAATAGAAGGTGAAGGTATTATTATTATTAATTATATTAAATAATTAATTATTAATTAAAAGAAATGACTCATCTACTTACCTGTGTAGTATCCCTGAAGAAAGCGTCCTCATGTCGGAATATTTACCACTTAGGTCACTTTCTGCTTTTCTAAGCAGAGAAATAAAAGTATATATTGTCATGGGGAGAAGATTATCTGGTACAACAATTGTCGAGTCATTGTAGCAGTCGATGAGATAGGGAGGTATACTGGAGGATATGGTGTTGTCATCAAAGCGAATGCTTCCTAAACAGACCATCAAGGGGGTTAGTTATATAAAACATTATTTATAATATATATATATATATGTTGGTTTTGTTGGAATTAATGGCAATCTTGAGAACACACATTTACACAAGAAAACGAACTAATGTCATAGTACGTTGGTTCCCCTACAACCATGCTTTCAGGAAGACTGACCATGCATCTTGCATCAGAAGTACCAAAAGAGCATGCCTCAACCATTAACGAGAAAAATGTTAACTGATAACACGGTCGTACTAGAACAAGGACATGACCATACTAGGCTGGGTACAAATTATGAAAGCAGTTTATATTTTAGAGAAATAATAAACCACCCACTATCAATAGCCAGGGTGGAGGACGCAAGAATTCTGGAATTATATGAAGGCAGTCAGAAGACAAACCAGGCAGAGAGATGCAAAGGAGAAATTTCAGTGCCTTAGTGATTAACATGACGGATGCAAGTAAACCATGACTACTTTTTTAATAACCTCCCATATAACAATTAACTAACATCATGTTAACTTCGAGTCACTCAAGGATTGAAGTTCAGGAATGATTAATATTCATATAAATATATTTACCCACTCAAAATTCGAAAAAACGATCCAAACTGGACGCAAATCAGCTCAAAAATGAAGAAAAGTAACTCACAGAGAAAGAGACACACCCACAAACTCAAATTTTCGGATGATCCGTCTTCAAGAAATGAAATAGCAATAACAGCCATTAAAAAAAAAAAAAAAATAAAAACACAACGTTAAAACAGGCAAGAGTAACAGCACAGAAGGCTACAGGGTTGCACGTAGCGCACTAAAATCCACTCAAAATTTGAAAAAACCATCCAAACTGGACGTAAATCAACTCAAAAATGAAGAAAACTCACAGAGAAAGAGACACACCCACAAACTCAAATTTTCGGATGATCCGTCTTCAAGAAATGAAATAGCAATAAACCTTAAAACAAAAAAAAAAAATAAAAACACAACGTTAAAACAGGCAAGAGTAACAGCACAGAAGGCTACAGGGTTGCACGTAGCGCACTAAAATCCACTCAAAATTTGAAAAAACGATCCAAACTGGACGCAAATCAGCTCAAAAATGAAGAAAAGCAACACACAGAGAAAGTGACACACACACAAACTCAAATTTTCGGATGATCCGTCTTCATCCTGAAGATCTTGAAGACGGATCATCCGAAAATTTGAGCTTGTGGATGTGTCTCTTTCTCTATAAATATATTTAATTATAAAACAAATTCAGATTCAATATTTATTTATAATAATTATATATATATTATATATATATTTAAATAATATGGGGCGTTATTTAACAATATATATAAATAATAATAAATATTAATATATATAAATAATAATAATAATATTATATATATATAATAAATAATTCATTATATATATATATATATATATGAATATAAAGAGCGAGGGTAGCCCAGCGGCTTGCTTGCTCGCCTCAGGACTGTTCAGAACCGGGCTTTAATACCCATTCTGCCCTCTCTAAGTATCAATGTGGTAGGCTTAACATCATCCCTCGGAGAGGGCGTTAAAGCGTCGCTGCCAAGTCTGTACAATATCAAGTACTCGTTAAAGATCTCTACTTTAAATACAATCGAGTTAGGTATAATTTAGGTGTCTGAATGTGGAATGTTCAATATATGGTATCACATCTTTGGCCTTTGTGTGTTCGCCTCTTCTGATTTGCCGACACTTCCTCTACCTTATAATAATTAGAGGTCCCCAATACTCAGATCTAGCAGAGCCACATTTTATGCCAAACATTCATTTCTACTCTGATTCACGAAACTTAGGTTTTAACGAACAATGAAAATACCATTAACTTAGGATTTCCATGATGTTATCGAGCTAAGCTTTTGAAAATTTCCTTAGAATTTCCTTAAGAAAATATCATATCTTTAAAAGTGTTGAAATTTCTTTAAACTAAGGAAATGTCTTAAATATTGCAACACTGCTTTTAGCACCCCCTGCAATGAAGTCAAGACACCCTCAGGGGGTGTGAACACCCGGGTTAGAAACCCCTATGTTAGATCAACAACTTGGCACTTATAGTGACATTTGTATTACACTCCTTATGACTTAAATATATATATAACTTTAAATTACACAAAGCACGACACAGAAAAGAGAATAAAAAGAAAACTTACAGAATTCAATATTTCGAACTGTTGTTCGTCATCAGGAGAATAGACTAGAAGAGAGAACGAAGTGAGAGAGATCTTCCCACGTCGAAGAACGGAGCGCGAATGAATATATATATATATATATATATATATATATATACGAGTATAACTTTAAATTACACAAAACACGACACAGAAAAGAGAATACAAAGAAAACTTACAGAATTCAATATTTCGAACTGTTGTTCGTCATCAGGAGAGTAGACTAGAAGAGAGGACGAAGTGAGAGAGATCTCCCCACGTCGAAGAACGGAGCGCGAATCATATATATATATATATATATACTACCGTTACTAGCCGTTGCGTCTAGTCACCCGCAACGTGCTTGGTCTCCCTTTCTCTTTTCTACTGAAGACGGATTGCCCGAAAATTTGAGTTTGTAAGTGTGTTTCTTTACTTTGTGTACTACCTATCTTTCAATTTTGAACTGTTATATATATATATATATTAGTGTATTTGGGGAGCAGGCCTCCATTTATACAAGTTCTATTAAAACTTATGCCTATTTCTAATTTAACACCTTTTCGGATTAATTTTTTCAATCTTCTCACCTCTGGCTGGTTTCCATAACTTCGAGACAAGATATATCAGTTCTCTGAAATTTGTATTCTTATATACCAACATGTTTCGGTCTACATCGACCATTTTCAAGGCTATTTTTATGCAGGTAGTTTCATAACATACATAATGATACAAAACTAAACAATAACTAAAATAAATACACAAAGTCAACAAGCATAATCGTAAAAAGGGGGAGATTGTAAACAGGTATCGGCAAAGTGAAGTTTCCCCAGGATTCTGGTTACCTTCCTTCAGCCGTTTCTGTCTGGGAAGGTATTAGTTTTGTATCATTATGTATGTTGTGAAACTAGCTGTATAAAAATAGCCTTGAAAATGGTCGATATGGACCGAAACATGTTGGTATATAGAAATGAAAATTTCGGAGAACTGATATATCTTGTCCCGAACTAATGGAAGCCAGAGGTGAGAAGATTGGAAAAATTAATCCGAAAAGGTGTTAAATTAGAAATAGGCATAAGTTTTAATAGAATATATATATATATATTGGTATAAATAGGCAGCAGATCCTCTTTTAAACAGGTATCATTAAAATTAACCGCAATCTCGGCATTCACGATCTTAAGACTGAGAGATTCGATCCTACGAACTAACCTCCTGCTAACAGGGTTCAACTGGAAAAGGAGTTGGCTAAGTGACATGTTAAATTAAAATCGATGAGATAGTCATTGCTATTAATAGATTAAAAAGATTAGTAAAGGTAGAGAAGGTCAAAGGTCAATAAAGAACAAGAAACAAAGTGGTTAGAATAAAAGAGTTGAAAGGTCAACAGAATAACTGGACTAATAGGTAATATATATATATATATATATATATATTTATAAATATATATATAAATATTATTCTATGTTTTGTTATTGAGGACTAGGTCAAATAAAAGAATATAAACTCCTTCCTAGGCCGACGTTTCGATGTATTTGTACATCATCTTCAGGGCTAAAATTAGAGTAAGAACTATAATACATTTACCAAAACAATCTACATAGAGAACTAACACAAATTTTTGAGACCAAATGAGACCATTTTGAAGATGATGTCCAAATACATCGAAACGTCGGCCTAGGAAGGAGTTTATTTTCTTTTATTTGACCTAGCCCTCAATAACAAAACATAGAATAGAATAGAAGAAGTGAAGAACAATTTTTGGAGATTATATAAATATATATATATCAGTTCACAAACGAAGAAAAGCAACACACAGAGAAAGAGACACACTTACAAACTCAAATTTTCGGATGATCCGTCTTCAGGAGAAAAGAGAGAATGGGCGACCAAGCACGCCGGAAACACAACGGCAGGAAACCGTTGGTTTCTGGTTCCTGCCGTTTCTGGTTGGTTTCTGGTTTCCTGCCGTTGTGTTTCCGGCGTGCTTGGTCGCCCATTCTCTCTTTTCTCCTGAAGACGGATCATCCGAAAATTTGAGTTTGTAAGTGTGTCTCTTTCTCTGTGTGTTGCTTTTCTTCGTTTGTGAACTGATTTGCGTCCAGTTTGGATCGTTTTTTCGAATTTTAAGTGGATATATATATATATATATATATGAATAATAATCAAAATAACACTTGATATAATAGATGGATTAATTTACCACAATGAAAACAATTTTTGAAACAATGCTCTGAGGCCTTTCGTTAACACATCGTCAGAGAGCAAGTGAAAGGAAGGTATTAGATGTGCTCTCTGACGATGTGTTAACGAAAGGCCTTAGAGCATTGTTTCAAAAATTGTTTTCATTGTGGTAAATTAATCCATATATATATATACATATATATATACAAACTATAAATAACTGTGGGAACAGAAGGAAGAAATCGTGTTGATGGATCGTTTCATGAAGTGTCACTAAACATCTATTTATTTGAAACCATTTCTACTTAGGATAGTGATTTTTAGTTCAACACATTAATTATTGCAGCAACAGGATCACCTTGAGTACAACAACTTTTTTTATGGAATCGTAACAACAACTGGGTTATTAGAAGTGAATTATGTGTCCCGAAATATAGAATATTGACAGTATAAACAACCAAGAGAATCAATAGGGATTGAACTAGTTTAATCGCTTAATATTAGTTTGTATGTCATTTAATATTACTGATCATCTTCCCTGTAAAACCAATTATGATATCTTATTCGCGTATACATTTTAAATATTTTAATTGATTGTCATTAAACTAGGTCTCCAATTCCCATTATATATTTCAAAAACAAATTATTCTCTATTTAATTTTATTATAATTATTATCTTCTTTCCTCACTATCTCTTATGATGACATATCATTATAGTCAGTAAAGCAGTTTAGATTTTTTTAATTCCAACATAAAGACCTATATGCAACATTATACCTATAAAGACCTAAAATCTATAAAGATTTTATAGCTACCCATCAGTATATTACAATTCGTTTAATTGTCATTGTCTCAATTTTGTTTGATTTGATTATTAGCTCCCAATGTTACTATGAATAGCGCTCTCCTTCCAACGAGAGATGTGGTCAGGTACTTAGGGCTCTTTATTGACAAAAGACTAACTTGGAATCCTCATACCCGACTAAAAAGACTTGACTTAAAACGACGATTCTTACTACTGTACAGACTTCTAGGGAAACACTCGAAATTGACGCTACATAACAAAGTACTACTATACAAAACATTACTGCGACCGATCTGGACTTACGGACTTGAACTATGGGGTTGTGCAAAACCATCCAATATTCATAGAATACAATCATTGCAATCTAAAATCCTCCGCACTATCACAAATGCTCCGTATTACGTCAAAAACTACATCCTTCATAAAGACTTAAAAATTCCATTCATCCAAAACTTTGCCTCTGATCGTTATAGGCCATTTCACAAGAACCTTTCCTCTGACCCAAATTCATTTGTACGAATCCTTGCTTCCTCCTCACCTTCCCAGAATCCCCCAAGACGACTCAAGAGAAAATGACCCAGGGATCTGCTATTACAATAATATACTTTAAAAAAAAAAAAAAAAACAAAGTGAGAAGTTGAACCAGTGGGTTTCATTCTTTGCTCATGTGCATCGATGTCATTGTGTAATCTATTACTAAATATGCTTGTTACGCATAATATGCGTAGTTGTATATTTGTAAATAAAAATGATAAAAAAAGAAGATTATTAGCATTATTATAACTATTATGTATACTTGGTGTTTACTAGTTCAGTATGTATTGAACTATTCAGCTTCTGTGTCGGATGTAAGCAAGCGCATATACGATAATAACTTTATGTATCTACAAAATACGATAAAAGTTATTACCTAAAATATGATTAGTCAGACAGCCCCACCCACTCCCTTGCTATGCCACTCGTGACAGTGTTATATTATTATTTTACCTCTCTTGGTTTCTCTATTGATTTCTTCCCGTGTTAATGCCCTTCGACGTTTTTTATACAATAGCTTCAATACTGACCTATATTAAGTTTTGTTATACTATCTTTTTTTATGTTTATTGCCTTTTTCATAATAAATCCTGCAAACATCCTTCATTGCTCAATCTTATATCATAGATAATATAAAATCTTCACACAAAAAAGTTTATTTTTTAATTCAAACTACGCGTTTCGAACGCTTGGTGTTCATCATCAGGTAAACATCCAATAGAATGACTGGAGGGCCTACAACTGTCTAAAACAATGAGTGAACCATTAGTTGTGCAATCCGTAATTGTGTGGTACTTACTCATTCTGAGGTAAAATGGATAAACCAACAAAACTGACCAACCCGTCAGTACCACATCCTTGGGTATGTCTTGAATTCTCTTAATTGAATTTTATTATTTCACTCTAATTTTTGTAACTAATTAGATATAATTTGTATTATAGTGTCTTCCTGATGATGAACACAAAGTTTTCGAAACGCGTTGAATAAAACTTCATTTGTGTGGAGACTTTTGTTGGTTTATCCATTTTACCTCAGAATGAACTGAGTGAACGTTGGACAGTTGTAGGTCTTCCACTTCTTTCTTTTGTTTTCACCTAACGATGAACACAAACTGTTCGAAACGCGTAGTTTAAATTAAAAAATAAATTATTTTGTGTGGAGACTTTATATTATCGATTCATCCCAGTATAAGTAAATACCACACAATCACAGATTGCATGACCACTGAGTCCTCAATTTTAATTCAATTTTGACTCAACAATTATTAAAAATAAAAGATTATATATACAAGGTGTGATCAAAGAATAAGGTTATTTTTTGAATTTCGCAGTGCGAAATTATTTCAATTTTTTTTTCTGTTATTTTGGTACATTCGTCACTATCATATGTTCACAGTTTTCACTACACAGTAAACTCTTGTTATACGTGGAAGTTACATTCATTACCCTCCTACGAACAGTGAAGATCGGCGAATACAGTATACAGTTTTAAAACTTTCATGTATGATATTACTTCCCTAAAAACCGGAAGGACGATCTAAACAACTACGAAATCGAAGATTTTAAACAAAATCACTTTGATTCTAACGTAGTGCAATCACTTACTCTGTGGTATTTACTCATTATAGGGTAAAAAGTTAATGAAATGGTCTCCACATATAAAAATTTAATAGTATAAAAACGCGTTTCGAACAGGTAGTGTTCTTCTTCAGGCATTAACTAAAGGTGAGTGTCGATGGCACAACTCTTTGTACCCTACAAAATCACTTTGATAAACTGAAGTTTGTAGTGGTGTCATATTATATACACTGATATCAAACACATATTTAAGACAAATGTTAACACGTAAATAATTTATATGTGGTCTCCACCATTTCATTACTTTTTTACCCTACATTGAAAAAAAATATATTTTTTTCGCCAGCCGTGTGATGACGTTGACGAATTACTATTGTACATTGTGTAATTAATTTATTAACTACCTAATAACAATAGTAATACACAATGATAATAAAAATACAGTAATAATACATTTTAGGTTTTTCTATGACCCCCAAGGAATTAGAAAAGAAGTTTCGTTTATGCTCCTATTCGCTGTAGCGGTTATTTTTTCTAACTCTTTATAACAGTTGACGTTATTTTGAATTATTTTAAATTTATTTATGTACTGTAAAAGTGAGTGTTTTTTTTTGCTAAAAATGGCCTAGAAATTGTCGAAAAGACCAACAAAAGCCAAACTCACTAGTATGCAGAGACGCGAGCCGTGTATATGCGGCGGCCTACTGTATAGCATGTGTTGTTTTTATGCGAAAGGCAAGGCGAAGTTAGACACGTGTTTGCGTTTTCGGTAATTTTGTACTGTTGAAAATAATGGAGCAAAGAGTTTGTATTCAATTTTGTGTAAAAAATGTTATTAAATGCTAAAAAAACTCTTGAAATGATGACAGTGGGGTACTGTGAGTTAAGCTCAGAAAAAAAATTGCCACGGGTAATTCTTCTTTCAACAGTAAAAAAATCTCTGAGCACGCAAACATGAGTCTAACCTTTATAACCCTTATATAAAAAACAGTACATGCTATACAGCCAAAACTGTGAACAAATGGTTGTGATGTACAACACAACAAACAATTAAAATGATAGTGTTCAGCGCGCGTGAAATTCAAAAGGGTCCTTACTGTTTAATCAGACGTCATAATAAAGCTTGAGGATTATTACAAAATGAGATCTTACCTGCTACGACGAAGGATGACAGCATGAAGAGAATCCCCCTCATGATTGAAGAAAACTGTAAACAAACAGTATTGCAAGTCATTACCAAGTACATGATTATTGCAAAAAGTAAACAAATTGAATTAAATTAACACAGCTTCAATAAACTTCAATAGTAGATAACTCTTATAATGTTTCTATATATTAGTTCATTATCAGTGTCTCTATGACTATCATATATTTATGAACAATTACTTATTGTAATGTCATTATGACATTATTATAAGCATATAATAAAGACAAATGAAGCATTTATTTTCTCCCTCTGCCCGTTATGTATCGAACAGGATGTGTAACATAGTGATGAAATCTAAGATTAGGTTACGTTAGCTTAGGTTGCAGTGACCGACCACAGAAGAAGCACACATAGGCCGACATTAATCTTTTGTAGTACCACACAATGAATATTCATTGTGTGAACACCCGGGTTAGAAACCCCTATGTTAGATCAACAACTTGCCACTTATAGTGACATTTGTATTACACTCCTTATGACTTTTAAATATATATATATATATATATATATATATATTACCATTACTAGCCGTTGCGTCTACAACGTGCTTGGTCTCCCTTTCTCTTTTCTCCTGAAGACGGATTACCCGAAAATTTGCGTCTGTAAGAGTGTTTCTTTTACTTTCTGTGCTACCTATCTTCAATTTTGAACTGTAGAAGCACATAGTAGTACGCATGTTAAAGCAGAAACAAGGCAGGTAGTACGCATATTCAAGTAGATGCATATAGTGTATGCATATTGAAGTAGAAACAAGGCAGGTAGTACACATATTGATGTAGAAGCATATATGGGTTACTAGCCGTTGCGTCTACAACGTGTTTGGTCTCCCTTTCTCTTTTCTCCTGAAGACGGATTACCCGAAAATTTGCGTCCGTAAGTGTGTTTCTTTTACTTTCTGTGATACCTATCATCAATTTTGAACTGTAGAAGCATATAGTAGTACGCATGTTAAAGTAGAAACAAGGCAGGTAGTACGCATATTGAAGTAAAAACAAGGTAGGTAGTACGCATATTAAAGTAGAAACAAGGCAGGTAGTACGCATATTGATGTAGACGCTTATAGTAGTACGCATATTAAAGTAGAAACAAGGCAGGTAGTACGCATATTGATGTAGACGCTTATAGTAGTACGCATATTAAAGTAGAAACAACTAAGGTAGTACGCATAGTGAAGTAGATGCATATAGTAGTACGCGTATTAAAGTAGAAACAAGGTAGGTAGTACGCATATTAAAGTAGAAACAAGGCAGGTAGTACGCATATTGAAGTAGACGCATATAGTAGTACGCGTATTAAAGCAGAAACAAGGCAGGTAGTACGCATATTGATGTAGACACATATAGTACGTATGTTAAAGTAGAAACAAGGCAGGTAGTACGCATATTTTTTTTTTATAAATCCCCAATCATGTTACTTCGTTTCACCATTCTTTAAACCTTATAATAACCTCTTACCCCTTCCCCTGATTCTGAGCTTGAACCACATTCATGGTCTGTTGAATGGTCGGTCTATGGTAGTAACACTAAACTAAAATAAAAAGATTTAATTTGGCATCACCATGACTCCATGAGAATTTTTTTTTTTTTTGACGATAATCTGATAAGATGTTTGGTTTTAATGCTATCGCTTTGATATCAGAAATGCGAGGAGGCAAAGAGTTGACATACGAGCTGGGCGTGTCTGCCTAAAAACCTCTTATCGCTCGATTACTCACATAGCAAACTACTCATATTACCTTTGCTTCTCCAATTGATACACCTGAGAGTTTTCAACACCTACTAGTGTTGCCAGATCTGGCTGTTTACAGCCAAAACATCAAAGTTGGCCCTCTTTTTAAAATCCACAGGCCACTAATATTTACACATTTATCATTTCATTAAAAACTGGCCCTTTTTTTGGTCAATATTCGTAAGTATTTTTATTTCTTAATCTTTTATATTGCTGTATTTGGTGATTGTGATTTAAATTATAGTCAGGCAGAGAAAAGCCTAGCTATCTTCCCTTCTCATATACTACGCTACTCCAATTTCATTCAAATCTTTTCAAATCGGCCATTATAGTATTCAGCTGGTCTAACCCTACTAAACTGTTTTGAGGTTAGGCTATATATCCTACGGTAGGTCTTGACCTGCCGTCAACTGTTACTTTTCTTCATTATAAAGTTTATTATGTCTTAATAATAGTGTTTATTTCAATTAAATGTGTGATGTGCTAAAGTAAATGAAATTGAGATAGCCTAGCCCTTCTAGAAAGTTTTATTGAGTTTATTTTTATGGTACTTCCTGTCATGCTGTCAGCCACATAGCCTACCCTACCCACCATTAGACTACTGGTTACCAGTGTTACCAATATCTGAACTTTGTTTCCGGGCCTGTCACGGTCTCTATTAGTACGGATGTTTGAGAGTCGAGTGAATAAAAGTTAGAAATACTTCTCAATGTGCATTAATGTAGCTCATTAAGAGGAGCTGAAATCTGAAGTTGACTTAGTTATAACAATGGGATCTACAATACGAGTATGACAGGTACGGAAGCAGAGAGTACGAGTCCCATGAGATTCAGGTCCTCAGTTAAATCATTTTAATAACCATATCACATTGATCAGTGCTTTCACATTCCTTCTAACCCAGGGGTGTCAAACATACGGCCTGCGGGCCGGATCCGGCCCACCTAAAAGTTTAGTATGGCCCGGGGGATAAACCTGCATTATTATAAAAAAAAAAAGAATGAGTTTGCTCTTTTTCCCTAAAAACTTATGTTTCTTATATTGTCTGCCAGGGGCAAAGTATTTTAAATATAGTTAATGGGTTAGTTCCACTGAGGTTAGTAATATTAGAATTAGTAATAATACATTCCGTCATACCTCGTAAAGTCTCTGAAAAGCTCGACCGGTTTCGGGTCCGTCTGGATCCCATCTTCAAGAGCACCTAACTGACTGTGAATGTTGTTTTCCTATAACCTACCTATATAAAGCATATATAGGTTATAGGAAAACAACATTCACAGTCAGTTAGGTGCTCTTGAAGATGGGATCCAGACGGACCCGAAACCGGTCGAGCTTTTCAGAGACTTAACGAGGTATGACGGAATGTATTATTACTAATTCTAAAGTATTTTAGTACGCGCAGACAACATTAAAGGAACTACCACAAGGAGGTGATAGTATTGAACGCCAGTTCAGCGTATGTTGTCACATTATCCACTTTTCCTTTGTCCTGGCACCTTCACCAGCGAAATATCTCAGTCATAAAGAATAACAGTGGATACATAATGACGGAGACCAATAAAGGTTTTTATAATTGACTTATTTTTCTTTGCACTAACTATTAGTATTAGTGACTAATACATAGAAAAAGGTAGACTTATTGTTAGTTCTATGTAATTTTACAATGCTTACTGGCCCGGCCCGCTTGAGCTCATACTATGCTGTATTCGGCCCCTAGACCAAAATGAGTTTGACACCCCTGTTCTAACCAATGAAAAATGATTATAACCATATGTAAATAAATCATACATATTGATTAAAATGAATGTATAGTCACATTAATTAAAACGAAACATCAGTGATTGTTAACTTGTTTGATATTATGCTTACTTATTGTTAAGTTGAGTTTTTCTTGAAGATTTTTTAATTTTTGGAAAAAACTCATTACTTATCTATTACATATACAGGAAGGTGATTTTTATTATTTATATGTTAAGCATTAATAATAGGTGAAGGATCGGATATATTTATTTAAAGTACTTCTATTTTATGCGGTTTGTAAATAAGCAATGTAATATATAATTACATATAATATATATGCTTTTAAGTAATAAACATGCTAATATACATATTTAAATATTTTTTGCAGATATATGTCCTGAAGAACGTTGCACGATAGAAACGGAATGTTTATATAAAACATTGGTATGTAAAGACATTTAGTATTCTTCCTAACATAGTGTAGATTAGTGTTCGCACTAAATTAGTGATAAGTACTTAATGATTCTAAAAAATGCTAAATTAGTGATAAGTAATTATAGAGTTAAACTAATTCTAAATTAGTGTTAAATACTTTAAGTTTCTAAATTAAAAATATGGATTTTGAAATGAATGTGTTGCTAACTAAATTTTCTGAATATATACAACGACTCGTATGTTCCTCCAATTAGTATCATTTGTTCATTTGAATATCAAAAAAAAGGATTTACATTCAATAAATAATAAACGTGTCATGTTATATTTATTATAAAAGCAAAATAGCGCAACATAATGTTGTGTTCTGTGTTTTTCGATCATCAATATGGCCGATTTATATTATAAGCTGAAGGTATCCGAAACGTATAAATCAATAGAAAGTCGAGTATTTCAGAAAAATATTGTATTTTTTTATTTTGAAATTTTAATACTATTTTCAGATAGAGTTAAAAATATAGAAGCAAAATTAGGTAAATTATTATTCAAATTTATGACATTTTATTTTTAAAAAAATCGGCATGTCATTTTTAGTTTTTGCTAAAAACTTTTAGAATTGATATAGTCATGTTGTACTCTCTTGATGGTTACTTCATTCCTTTTGCCCTTACTTCACTATTGCCCTGTCTTACACTGTGCTCTGTGATCGCACTAGTTCTACCTGACCGGACCTGACTTGTCCAGAGGCGAGCGTACAAGCCACTATGCTACCATGGCCCCACACAGGCACATTTACAATGTGCTTCCTAACAAAATATAATCGAGAAGGGCTGATTACACTTAAAATAAACTATCACACATAGAAAGAAACGTAACAAAGGACTTACTTTCAATATTTCGACCGTCCCTCCGTCAATTTACTTCTTCTCCTGAGGACGACCACTAATACGGTCGAAATATTGAAAAGTAAGTCTTTGTTACGTTTCTTTCATATTTCTCACAGTTTATTTTAAGTATATATATGTATATACTAGCCGTTACTAGTATATATTACTAGTATACGTTATATATGGGTTACAATATACGTTACATATACGTTACTTATATATGGGTTACTAGCCGTTGCGTCTACAACGTGCTTGGTCTCCCTTTCTCTTTTCTCCTGAAGACGGATTGCCCGAAAATTTGAGTTTGTAAGTGTGTTTCTTTACTTTGTGTGCTACCTATCTTTAATTTTGAACTGTTATATATATATAGTCGTTATCAGCCTTTGGAGCGATTCACATCTTTTCCTGAAGACGAGGACATCGAAATATAGTAGTGAGTTTAGTGATTTCTTTTCTATGTGTTCTTTAAATTCTAGTTTATATATACATATATATATACACGTTTTCGTTGGAAATACGATCCAAAACGGACAAATAAAGTTCAATATAGACAAAGAAACATAGAGAAATTAAAAGAACACACTTACAGTCTCTAATTTTCGGTTTGAACCGTCTTCAGGAGAGATAAGAGAGGGAAACCAAGCGCACTGGTTCAGAGACGGTTGGAGACTTCTCCGTCTCTGAACTAGTGCGCTTGGTTTCCCTCTCTTATCTCTCCTGAAGACGGTTCAAACCGAAAATTAGAGACTGTAAGTGTGTTCTTTTGATTTCTCTATGTTTCTTTGTCTATATTGAACTATATATATATATATATATAATATATTATATAATGGCTCAGTTTTTAATTTTTTTCATTATTTCATAAAATAAAATAGGTTGTAGAAATAAGGAGTTGTTATGATGTATCAGATGTATGATTTATAGATGTTTAATGCGATTTGCTTTTAATACAAGATTTATGAAGGTTATTCACGCGATAGGAGTCAGTTTTATTTCATATATTTTAAAATTTTCCTAAGGGAGCTGTCAGTGTCACCCTTTTTTTTTTTTATTTGTAGAGGAAGGGGAGTGGTTTTATTAACCCTCCCGGCGACTTCCACCCCTCTTGTAACCAGACAACCCCCACCCTGCGTCAATACTTCCACCCTTCTTCATATAACCGGGATATTTATTATTTTTACTTCTTTAAAAATGAAGCTATACAGGCCTAAAGCATGATTCAAAACGAAAGCTGTTGCAAGCACGTGAATCAGTTGCTCTATTGTGAGCTGTGCAGCCAGGAAATTACGATATTTCCTAAGTGGGACCTTGCACTGGTTTGCATCCTTGAATTTATCACTGAACCTGATAAAAAGTCCCCATTTTCGTTTCTTTAAAGGTAAACATCATCGTTCACCTTCTGTGTTCATTTGCGATCAAATCAGACCATACGAAACACAAGTAAAATATATCTTTTTACTTGTTTTAAATATTTAACATATTTTTAAATATTTTAATTTAAATTTAACATATTTAAATGTGTTAACACATAACACATATTGAAATACATAAATAAACTGTTATATAAATGTTAGATATTCAAACAACTTCTCCGGAAAAAATCTAAGGTGGGGATATTCCTAATGTGCAATCTTTATTCCATCCTGAAATCGAGAAATACTCCACAGGTAGTGAAGGACCTTGTGTATAGTCATTCACTCTACTATGTCATGTGGTTGTTCATTCCAGTTTAGAGCTGCACCCACAAACAAGAACTGCAACCAAATAGTACAGAATAAATATGCCCAGTATATAGCTAGGGTTCCATGGTACTCTAGAAATGTAGATATTCAACATGATCTGACCTCCTCCAGTATTCATTGGTCGCCAGTTAGTACCTTATAATAATTGACAGCCGGCTCACCTTCAAACACCATCTAAATAATAGATACAAATTGGGTCTGGCACTAATGTCAAATTTGTACCCTATCCTGAAATCAAAGAATACTCCACAGGTAGTAAAGGACCTCATTTATAAGGTGGTAATTAGGGCTAGCATTACTTATGGGTGCTCGACCTGGTTACAAGCCGCAAGAACAAATAAAACCCTGATACAAGTAGTTCAAAATAAATGTGCACGCTTTATGGCTGGGGCACCTTGGTATGCCAGAAATGTAGATATTCAAAGAGACCTCAGGTTAGAATCAATTGACGAATTCACAAATAGACTGGTGGCCAATGAGGACACAAAAATCCCACCCCATCCAAACCCCCTTGTTCAGACTCTATCCCTAAGAACTCCCCATCCATATCCATCATAGACGCTGTTGTTGAAATAGAAAGCCAAACCCTAGACTGACAACATTTCACGTCTCAAGAAGACCAGACGACCACGAAATAATGTATAATGAACCAAACAAAAGACTACAGGCAGTTACTGACTCCATAAACATAGCAGTACAAAAATTCAGCAGTAGTAGGTCCGTGACCTGGAACTGCTAATTACAACGCGCACTGCAGTGCGCGGAAAGAATCGTTGGTCGTTGGTCGTTGGTCATGATCTGAATATTGGGAATCTATTGATTGCTACATTACTCGACTTGATAGAATGAAGGTAAAAAAAACTACTCACACATGCAAATCTCCTTGTTCAGAAACTAAATCCAACTTCCTAACCTTTACCATTCCCACGAGTTTCAATAGCTTTCTACCTGAGATAATATAACGACCTGATGACTTCTAAGTTATACAGCATCTCAGACAATGCAAAGCTGCAAGACCATATGACAATGAATAGGACTGCTTCCCCTGACAGACTGACGTCCTCATCATTAACAAAGTTTACTTATCTTAACAAGAACAGGAGGATGAGAATTTAGCAGTTTTGGGCATTTGGTGCAGTATTTAGCAGTGCAGTGCAGTATTTAGCAGTGCAGTGCAGTATTTAGCAGTGCAGTACAGTATTTAGCAGTGCAGTGCAGTATTTAGCAGTGTATTGCGCTATTTAGCAGTGCAGTGCAGTATTTAGCAGTGCAGTACAGTATTTAGCAGTGCAGTGCAGTATTTAGCAGTGTATTGCGCTATTTAGCAGTGCAGTGCAGTATTTAGCAGTGCAGTACAGTATTTAGCAGTCCAGTGCAGTATTTAGCAGTGTATTGGGCTATTTAGCAGTGCAGTGCAGTATTTAGCAGTGCAGTGCAGTATTTAGCAGTGTAGTGCAGTATTTAGCAGTGTAGTGCTGTATTTAGCAGTGTAGTGCGCTATTTAGCAGTGCAGTGCAGTATTTAGCAGTGCAGTGCAGTATTTAGCAGTGCAGTGCAGTATTTAGCAGTGTAGTGCAGTATTTAGCAGTGTAGTGCAGTATTTAGCAGTGCAGTGCAGTATTTAGCAGTGTAGTTCAGTATTTAGCAGTGCAGTGCAGTATTTAGCAGTGCAGTGCACTGCTGTGGTGGTGAAATGAGTGGGGAAGCCAATGTTTAATGATAAACACCCTATTTAGAGTTATTAAAACATTACCAGTTTATTAGTTGTGCACTCAGTAATTGTGTGGTATTTACTCATACTGTGGTAAATAGATAAAACCAAGTCTCCACACAAAAAAGTTGCTTTTTTATTCCATATGTTTCGAATCATTTTTAATATGTAATTTGTACTGTAACTGTTTACCAGACGATGAACACGAAGTGCTCAAAACGCGTGGCTTCTTTTTACCTCAATATGAATATTACCAGTATTTCCAAATTTATTTACTTAAAAAATCACTTTTGTTTGAAATTTAATGTTATATGGGATATTTTTCTTACACTGGTCAGTGTGCCAGCTGTTGACTGAACAGCCAAGAGTCGGCTATTAAGTAAGAAAGTGTTACATAGGACGCAATAATGCGTAAATAAATAAAATTTAAACACAGAGAATCAGCAAGTTTGATGTAACGAATATTACTATTTCAATATTGATCTTTCAAATAATGAAGGTTGTGTAGTCGGAGCCGGAGATGCCATCAAAAATTTCACTGGCTCCGACTCCGGAGCCTAGTCAAAAATCATTGACATTAGAAGTGAAATGCTTTATTATTGACTAGTTTTAGTAAACCTATGCTCAGTCTGGTTGACCAACAGCCTCTTGTTAACTATTGCCTAAGAGGTGTTAACTTTCTATTAAATGTAGTTTCATCTCTATATATCAATCTATTGGGCGTAGAAATTTTATTAAAACCTGAGAAATTGGACATCTAGCAAAATAGTTACATTATGAGCCTTTTGATTAATGGGCAACTAACGTGCTACTACCACTTTAAAAACGACGTAAGTATACCAGAACAGAACTTTTTATTCTATATTTTATTTTATAAGACATAAAATATAGAAAAATATTAAAAATATAGAACCTTTTTTTAAATTTCATAGTTTAGAAAATATTGAATAATAATTCAATAAAATAAAAATCTATTCTATACGAGTATAACTGAAAATATAGACTATTTTTTTATTTTATAGTTCATACAAAATAAAAGAATTTTTATTTTACATTTAGGAAAATTTTCATTTGTGATTTATGATGAAAAGAATATTTTTTTTTATTTTAATTAAAGTTGTGTTAGTAATACTCGAAATAAGTTTTTACTTTATGTTCAGTTATTACGTTTGTTGTTTATAAATATTTTCTTATAAAAATATATATTTTTATTGTATATTATTAAAAATGTTAAAACATTGATTACAATTTGGAATGGGAGCCGAGCTGATTTTAGGCCAGCTCCCCAGCCCTGCATGTAATATACACATAAATAAAAATATTTCACATAAACACGTGAAATAACAATCAATGATCAAACCACAATCAGTAATACACTCATATATTGGTTCTACGGATCTCCCTTTAAAGGATTTCGGATGCAACGAAGCCTGGAGCTTCAAACTCCTCCGGATTGGGCAGATAGGTCCGATGTTGGGGACCAGGCTAGCTCAGTGGTTATGTGCTCGCCTCTGAACTGATAGGACCGGGGTTCGATCTTCACCTGGACCTCGATTTATTCACGCGGGAGGTGAATTAATCTGAGCACGTCGTCCCTCGGAGAAGGACGTTAAACCGTCGGTCCCGAGCCTGTACGATGTCAGGTACTCGTTAAAGATCCCTACTCTAAATACATTTGAGTTAGGCAAAATTTAGGACTCTCACTGTAGAATCAATCTTCATTGTGTGGTATCACAAAGGGCCAATGCTTGGCCTACGTATGTTCCCTTGTGGAACTGCCACTGCAACCTAACCTAGGTCCGATGTTCCTGCAGTTAACCGCCAGATGGCCTTTGCTGTTTTGTTTACAGCTGTACCAGAACACGTACGAGTATAGCTAGCTGTTTGGTCAGATTTTTCGACTTTTTTGGACCTGTTTTGTGTATTGTTTATAAAATATTTGAAATTTTCTTTTCAACCATGACTGCTTTCAAAGTACAGTATAATCGGAAGGTTTGGCAGCTGTCCCTCTTTTAGTCTATAGAACCGAGATATGAATGCATTGTTCTAAGGTAGTGCATTCAGTTATTATGTGATATTTAGTCATTGTAGGGCAAAAAAGTTAATGAAGTAGTCTCCATAAACAGAAATTAATAATATAAACAACGCGTTTCAAAAATGCAGTGTTCTTCTTCAGGCATTAACTAAAAAAAAACTCTGATGTCAGAGAGTTATATATAATATAATTATAAAAACACAATATGAAAGTGGGAAAACAAGACTAAGATCTTTCAACCGTAACAATCGGTCTCCGTCAGAGTCAAAAACCCAACTGAGGGTTTTTAACTCTGACGAAGACCGCTTGTTATGGTTGATAGATCTTAGTCTTGTTTTCCCATTTCATATTGTGGTTTGATCTTTAATTATGTGGTTTGATTACACGTGTTTATGTGAAACCTTTTTATCTACGATATAAAGTATACTATATCTATTGTATACTATACATAACTCGAAACGGGCTGTTTATACTATTAAATTCCTGTGTGTGGAGACTAATTTATTAATTTCTTTACTCTGCAATGAGTATTGTATTAAATTGAATCTAATAAATAAATACTAATAAAGCGAAGGACACAGAGTTATAATTTAAAAAAAATTGTTAAGTTATCGAATTAGCGTGCACTGTCAACTGATATTGTTAAGGAGAGACTAATAGATAAACAATGAGTCTGCGGTATCAAGTCGTTATCTAAACAAGAAGTAAACAAACTTGATTATGACATACGAGTATGTCCCATTTGCAGAAATAACGTTTCTTCATATTTCCCATGGAGGTATCAAGTGTTTGTTATTTATAAATTAAGAAATCGTTATTGTGAATAGAATATATACATGTATAGCAGATTAGGCCGTGAATAATATATTTTTATAAAAAATATAAAAAGTATGTAGATAGATAAAATAACCTATCTTATAACATAGAATAACCTTGTATATATTCATACTAATATATAAAACGTTATCATAAGTTTTGGTTATACACATGAATTAAGGAAAAGTGATTTTTTTTAATAATTAGTGTTATTAACTTAAGTTTTAAGATTTTTCGAGAGTTTAGACCTGGATTAAAAATATTTCTTTCGCCAACATTTCGACATATGCGATGTCTTCTTCAGGTTTACAAACATGTTTATACAATTAGTACTATTGCTATAATAATTTTGGTCTATTGTTTACTTTTATATAGAATAATGACAACCATGGATTCTCACATTTAAATATGGTTTTTCATTTGCCCTGAACTGAAATGATTGGATTGCCAATCATCCTCATTATTATTATTTAAGTAAACTATTATTCATATTCCCGGATTTTATTTTGTTTCAGCTATTTTCCTCTTATTTTCTTCATTATTATCTTTCAAGTTTTTATTATTTATATTTCCTAATTTTCTTCATTTTTACTTTCTATTTCTTAGCTTATTCTTAGTTAATTTCTGTTACCCCACTTGAACCGGGCACATTGTGTGACAACAATGTTGGTCTCCAACCATCGCTTCACAAGTACGCTTGGTATCCCTTTCTCAACTCTCCTGATGACGGTTCAACCGAAAATTAGAGAAAGTAAGTGTTTGTTCTTTAGTTCTGTGTTTGTGATTCATCGTGAAACGTATATATATATATATATATATATATATATATATAAATGTTTTCTTATATCGACCACATATATTTAAAACTATTTTTCTTTTTTATCGAGCTTTGGTCTAACTACAAACAGTTCAACACCTTTAAGCCGACGTTTCGTCTATATTGGTAGACGAATGTTCGTTAAACTGTTGCTAGGAGCAGAGCTTAGGCTCATTTGAATACAACAGTTAAGTAGTTATTTCCTTGCAATAGCAAACGACCAAGGTAATTATGTATATTAATAAATTTGTTTTATGTTATTGTAATTAAATTTTGTATTGATATAGCCCTGAAGATGTCAATATAGAAATATAGTCTATATTTCTAGAAATATAGACGAAACGTCGGCTTAAAGGTGTTGTACTGTTTGAAATTAGACCAAACCTCCAAAAAAAAAGATAAATAGTGAAATATATTTACGTTTTACAGTAAACTATGGTATAGATACAGAGTAAAGGGACGAACACACTTCAAGTCTCTAATTTTCGGTTGAACCGTCATCAGGAGAATAGAAATAAAGACACCAAGCGCACTTTCGAAGCGACGGTTCGAGATCAACAGTGCTGTCATATACGCGCCCGGTTCAAGTCAGGTAAGAAAAATAAACTAGGAATAAGTGAAGAGCTGAGAAATAATAACTGTATCTATAAATTACTGTGCAACGTTTGTTTGTTACCAAACTTTGATAAAGAAAAAGAGTATTATATATACATATGTGTATATGTAAGTAAAATTAAGGATTTTAAAAAAAATAAAGTGAATTGACATTCACTGACAATGACTCACATCAATAATCTGGCTTGCTACGTCATCAGGAATAAATTTTAATCTAGAGTGATTCATATCCACAGTCGCGGAAATGAATTTCACCATACAATACAGGAAGAAATTCCTGTATAACTAGTTTGTAGAAAATAAGGTGTACTTGTCAACCAAACATGTATAAATGAAGACCTGCTTCTAAAATATATTTTATACATTAACAGTAGAACCTCGTAGTATGAGCATTTTTCTTTATGAATGGCTGACCTTTTTTGAATTTCTCACTATGAGTTAAAGAATGATATATATAATATATATATATATATATATATATACCATGATAAACGAAAAACGGTCCGGCAGGACACATTACACTTAAAATAAACTGTGACACATAGACTGAAACATAACAAAGTCTCACTTTTCAATATTTCGACCGTAATGGCAGTCGTCCTCAGGAGAAGAAGTGAATTGACGGAGGGACGACAGTCAACCAACATTACGGTCGAAATTATTGAAAATTGAGTCTTTATGTTTGAGTCTATGTGTTACAGTTTATTTTAACTATATATATAATATATATATATATATATATATAAACTTGAAATGGTCCAACAGGACTATTAGTTCACACAGGAAAGAGAAAACACAAATAAAGACACACACAAAAGACTCACAACGATATTTCGACAGTCGTCGTCATCGGGTAGAAATGGTACGTCATCGGGTAAAAACTTTTTTTTTTAATAGTTTTTTTTATTTCGACGACGACTGTCGAAATATCGTTGTGAGTCTTTTGTGTGTGTCTTTATTTGTGTTTTCTCTTTCCTGTGTGAACTATATATATATATATATGAGTGGTTGAAATTTGCAGAAGCTGCTGCAAATTTCAACCACATATGTTTAAGGAGAAGACCTGCTGCCAAGGTATTCTAATATAAAAACTCACGACAGGACAGCACACGACTCTAAGAAACATTAGAGTATAGAAGAAGGCTGGTTGCGAGGCGCCACCAACGCAAAGCTAGTGAGTGCAGAAGATGCTGCAAATTTCAACCACATATGTTTAAGAAAAGACCTGCTGCCAACACACATATATATATATATATATATAACGAGTTCAAAGATATATATGCAAAGTTTTCTTATCTCAACCATTTATATATATATATATATATATATATATATATATATATATTTATATATATATAATTATATTATATTATATATATATTTACATATATATATATATATATTTATATATATAAAGGCTGAGTCGTTATCAGCCTTTGGAGCGATTCACTTCTTTTCCTGAAGACGAGGACATCGAAATATAGTAGTGAGTTCAGTGATTTCCTTTCTATGTGTTTCTTTTTAAATTCTAGTTTATATATATATATATATATATATATATATAATATATATATATATAAATATATATTATAAGTCACACAGGAAAGAGAAAACACAAATAAAAGACACACACAAAAGACTCACAACGATATTTCGACAGTCGTCGTCATCATATATATATATATATATATATATATATATATATATATATATATATATATATATATAATATATCGGGATTCGGTCAGTTTCTTCCACTTCCAATCAAACTCTCATTGCCGACGTTTCGATTTTATTTAAAATCTTTTTCAAAGGCAAAAGTAGGATAGTAGGCAAAAGTAGGTTTGATTGGAAGTGGAAGAAACTGACCGCATCCCGATTTACCCTTTTTATGTTACATATCTGTTCCACGGTCGACAATTCATTACTGTTTTGTATATATATATACTTTTTCGTTGGAAATACGATCCAAAACGGACAAATAGTTGGAGGGTCTCCAACCGTCTCTGAACCAGTGCGCTTGGTTTCCCTCTCTTATCTCTCCTGAAGACGGTTCAAACCGAAAATTAGAGACTGTAAGTGTATTCTTTTGATTTCTCTATGTTTCTTTGTCTATGCTGAACTATATATATATATATATACAGTGTTTTCTTTTTGGGATTTGTTCAGGACCTAACCTCAACTATAGAAAACCTATAAAAAGAAAATAATGTAGAAGATGAGTGACTTTATCACTTCTTTTGTTTGACAAAAGAAGACTTTGTGTATGTCATGGAGATAGAAGTTGTTGATGAAGTAGTAAATAGTAAACAATATTTTGTTTAGGCATGCAATCATAGAGGAAGCAAGGGAAGCAATGCTTCCTCTATGATTATAGAAGCAACAATGAAAGTATTTTATTTATTTTTCTCTTGACAGATCTTCCATTATTCTGTCAAATCATTAAAATCAGTGTAAATTATGAAAAATCTATTACTTCTAACTGTTATTTCCTGAATACGCGCTGATGCGTCAACCAGTGGACTGACAGGGTAAAAGAAATCAACATTGCACTGGTGATGCAACAGGGATATTCAACATATTTCTTTAATAAAAAGTCAAAACATCAATTTTTTTTCGCATTCTCCTGATAAGGAAAATCTAATATTATTAAATACAACTAAATTGGTTTATTGATTATTAATCAATAATCATGCTTTGTTACGCAGCACTCACATAGGAAAGGGGAAGCAATCCAGCAGCCTGCTTCCACCAGAAAAGCGATTGCAAGTTATTACAGAGGCATCAGATTTAACCCATTCAGTTTGCTATCATCGATAAATCATCGAGTGATGTCAAACTACCTTCAGAGTTAAAATATATTTGAACTATAAATTGATATAAATATATTGGAATAATTGATCTAGCATTTAAATAAAATAAGTAAGTTGTTAACGTATCTTTATATTTGAAGATTAACTATAGTATAAAATATATTTTAACTATATATATATAAAAAGATTTCACATAAACACGTGAAACAACAATCAATGATCAAACCACAATAAGAAATGGGAAAACAAGACTAAGATCTTTCAACCGTAACAAGCGGTCTTCGTCAGAGTCAAAAACTCAACATCAGTTGGGTTTTTGACTCTGACGAAGACCGCTTGTTACGGTTGAAAGATCTTAGTCTTGTTTTCCCATTTCTTATTGTGGTTTGATCATATATATATATATTCAGGTAACTCACCACAAATTAGAGAAGATAGTCGCTCTAAGGCCTTTCGTTTTCACGTCGTCAGAGAGCAAGTGAATTTATATATATATATAAATGGACAAAATTTAAATGAAATTTCTACCTCTATGAAAAAAATATCGAATATTGCTTCCCCAGTTACGTAAGTCAATGCATGCCCCGCTGTTCGGTGCGGTTGTTTACCAAACAACACGGGACTAAACTCCGTGATCGTCATTATGACGATTCAACCGAAAATTAAAGACAGTAAGTGTGTTCGTTTCTTTGTTTCGTGTCTGTAGTTTAATGTGAAACGTTTGTTCTCCTTTTGGATCGTTTTCTTGTTTACAATATATATATACACTTTTTTGATGAAAATACGATCCGATACGGACAAATACAGTTCAATGTACATAATGAAACGGTAGAGAAATTAAAAACACACACTTACAGTCTCTAATTTTCGGTTGAACCGTCTTCAGGAGAGATAAGAAGGGAAACCAAGCGCACTGTTACAGAGACGGTTGGAGGCCGTCTCCAACTCCAAGAGATGGAGAAGTCTCCAACCGTCTCTGAACCAGTGCGCTTGGTTTCCCTCTCTTATATCTCCTGAAGACGGTTCAAACCGAAAATTAGAGACTGTAAGTGTGTTCTTTTGATTTCTCTATGTTTCTTTGTCTATATTGAACTATATATATATATATATATATATATATATATATATACTTTAACACATAGAAAAGAACACAGAAAGACAATACAAAGAAATTAATCCGAAAAAAGGTTAGAAATTAGAATAATATATATATATATATATATATATATATATATATATATATATAAGGTATAAATAGGCAGCAGATCCTCTTTTAAACAGGTATCATTAAAATTGACCACAGTCTCGGCATTCACGATCTTAAGACTGAGAGATTCGATCTTACGAACTAACCTCCTGCTAACAGGGTTCAACTGGAAAAGTAGTTGGCCAAATGATTTGTTAAATTAAAATTGATGACTCATGCTTAGTTATTGCTATAAATAGATTAAAAGGATAGTACAGGTTAATATAAAGAAAAGGTCAAAGGTCAATAATGAACAAGAAACAAGCGGTTAGAATAAAAGAGTTGAAAGGTCAACGGTATAGACGAAGTCTAGTCGAAGGTTTTATCCGGTTAAGGTTGTTATTCCTTTAAATAATGTAAAATTCATTTTCTCAGTTTAAAAAAATTCTTACTTCTGCCTATGAAAAAGGTGTTAAAATAAAACCGAAACGTCGGCAATGAGAGTTTGATTTTTGAACCTAGAAAATTTGACCGAATCCCGATCAGATAACACACCTATTCTATCAAACGTTCGATATAATTGAATCTGTTGTATATATATATATATATATATATATATACTTTTTCGTTGTAAATACTATCCGAAATGGACAAATATAGTTCAATGTAGAAAAAGAAACATAGAGAAATTAAAAGCACATACTTACAGTCGCTAATTTTCGGTTTGAACCGTCTTCAGGAGAGATAAGAGAGGGAAACCAAGCGCACCGGTTTAGAGACTATTTAGTATATACATTTATAGTATCATTGACTCTGAACATTAATATACTATATATGCATATAGTATCATTGACTCTGAACATTGATATACTATATACGTATATAGTATATCAGTTTTCAGACACGGTGACTTATGAATCGCACTGTATATAACAACAAACAACAATATATAACATATGATATTTTAACATCAATTGATTATATATAAGATTATATTATTTTAATCAGTGTTTATTTTCTGTGATAAGTTTCTTCTCATGAACTTTAATGTTCCTAAAGATTGATTTTCCGTTGTGAGAACTTTTCCGTTGAAGGTTGAGTTGATGGGTGATTTTTGTGGAATCCGTTTCGATTGTCTCCTGCAATCATTTTCAAGACCTAAATCAGGTTCATGTGGGTGGTGTTATACAGTATAGTTATATTTATAGTATAATATATACTATAACTATACTGTGTAGTATAATATATACTGTATAACACCACACACATGGTCCTGATTTAGGTCTTGAAAATGATTGCAGGAGACAATCGAAATGCTTCGACAAGAACCACCCATCAACTCAACATCATCAGAAGTTTATGAGAAGAAACTTATCGACAGAAAATAATGAGTCATGTTTAACAAACCATGTGTATCAAAAGGATTACTACCAAAATATACTACCATTATATTATGTTGGTATATATTGGCAGCAGATCTTCTTGAAGCATATTTTATTGAAAATGATCGCAGTTTCTTCATTCACGACCTTTTTGTTAACAGATTCTAACCTCCTGGTTATCTTTATTGTAGTAAGTAAACTATAAATCAGGTTTATAGTTTATAAGGAAAATAGCCAGGAGGTAGAATCAGTTAACAAAAAGGTAGTGAATGCAGAAACTGCGATCATTTTCAATAACATTATATTAATAAACATTGTAAAAAAAAATGCAAAGCTCTACAATTTCAATTTCATTTTACTTTTCTAGTCATTTAAAATAGTTTATTTATTAGAAAATAGTTCAAAATACTAACCGTTTTTTAAAAAAAAAGAAATAGATTAAAGTTGTAGAAAAATCATAGATATGAAGGGACGAAGGAGACAGGTGTGACTAATGATTTGTCACACCCCACCCAGATCCAAAGTGGCTGATAAGAGCTCTGATAAGATAGAGGACAGTTAGCTTAACAGTGGTCCACCTGCAGGCTTTCGTTTTATTAGCTCGTACAACTATGATCAAACAGTTGGTAACCCAGTGAAGTAGCAACCATTTTTGCCTACGCAGGCCGAATAAAATCTGTTAACCCTTTTAAATTCCAGAGAGTCCTCAAAATATTTATTTTCATGGAATTACAATCAATGATCTAATTTTAAACTGCTGTTATTAGTCCCAGACTTTTATCTTATTATAGCACTCGTATACATATACAGTCGTCATCAAAGAAAACGAAAAAGATTTTTCGAAAAAAAAATGTATAATTCGAGTCACAAAAAAAAAACGTATAATTCAAATAATAAAAAAATTGTTATATTAAATTAACTGGCTTGGCAAACAAATATAATAAATCTTAACCACTTTAAAAAAAAAAATAGTTTTGAAAAATTTAAAACAAATTTATTTTTAATTTGCAAATATGACAGTTGAAAAATTCGTTTAAAAATAGCATGAGTATGTTGCTCACATTGAGCATGTAAAAATAGGAAATTACAAAAAAAATTAAAATCATAAAAAGCTAACAAAAAATCGGAAATTTTACACCAAAATGCCTTTTTAAGGCCATCATGTGTGTAATACTAACACACAATGTGTATTACTAACACACAATGTGTAATACTAACACACATGATGGCCTTAAAAAGGCATTTTGGTGTAAAATTTCCGATTTTTGTTAGCTTTTTATGATTTTAATTTTTTTTTAATTTCCTATTTTTACATGCTCAAAATGCCGCCTTTTGGTGTGTGCCGTCTAGGTTAGACTTCGCCCTCCTCCCTTGCAACGTCATTGTTGTAACCTGAAAGGTTTTTAATAAAATCACTATATTCTACAGTATAATACAGGCATACCTTCATTACTACGTGTGCAATCTAATGTGTGGTATTTACTCACATTAGGCAATATCAAAAAATTACGTCTCTATACATAAAAAAAAAATTTTAAAATGAAAACTAACAACGCGTTTCGAACACTTAGTGTTCTTCTTCAGGTTTACATCTAAAAAAATATACATATTTGTGTGCTTTAAGAACATCACAGTGAATTTTTGTAATTGAATACAATGTATATAAAATGACTATATCCTACAGTAAAATACATGCATACCTTCGTTACTTGTGTTAATGCGCCTCCAAGAAGCTCAGCACTTTTGCTGGTTCCAGAGGTAAAAATTTGTCTATGGTTTTGTTGAGTGTCCTGAAGCACGTACCTCTGTGCAGTAAAGTTGCTTTATAGTCAGTCAGCAGGTGCAACGGTGTTTCTTCTAATTCTTTGCAGAATTTGCATAAACCATCATTGATAATGTCCATTCAGGATCCCTACGTTTCGGCAGAAGTAACTTCTTTTCTCCTTCTTCGGGTCCTTAGGTGCACTTGTGGGAGGTTGGCTCCCACTAGTTAGCGCTTTTGGACCCCCTGCGCTTCCGGAGGATGGTCTTCGGAGTTCCTTATCCTTAGTATCATATAGGGCAAAATCCCTGCTTCTCTCTCGGTAGTATTTTGTCCGCTTCAGCAGAGCAGCGCATACCGGAGTAAGGCTATTTACACAAGGGGGCCTGGTACCTTTGAGGCTCCGTTCATAATACAGTAAAACCTCTGTATCATCCATATTTCGGCACGGATCGTATAACACCTTAGATTGGGGCTGAGATAAAAGGAGGGGATTTGGGGATTAGGAAGGATGTGAAACGAAGGTGGTCAGGCCCAGCCCCTGATCACCTTCTCCTCCTCTTTCGTTTGTCCCTGTATATAGCAGGTTAGCAGGGTAGCTCCGTGAAGGCCGAAAGTCGAAGTTGAATATTAGAGACGCTTAGTCACTCCATTACTACCCCGTAAAGTCCTTTACTTCTGGATTTGAGTGACTTGGTAGGTGAGAGGGAGGGTATGCTGGCGGGGGTATAGAGGAGGAGACAAAAGTTTCCTAACAGTAATACTTACACTCATGTACCGTACAAACACACGTGAACAACTTACTATGAACATTAATTAAAATTATAAAGATAATAGAAAATTATTTTTTTTAACTTTTTATAGCTATAATAATTTTATTTTAAGGTTTAGAACTTTTATTAATAATTTTGTGTAACTTCAGGACTTTTTTCTTTTTATTTTTCTGTTTTATATTTTTTTTGCATTTTATTTTTCACCAGCAAGTCTAAGGTCAGGTGATTGCCGGATGGGAAGGTATTCATTCAACCTGAATATATTATATTAATAGAACGTTATGTATATTAAACGTTATTTATTTAAATAAGTCACATAACTTAATTTTTAATTATGTATTTGAACGGTATTTTTTACTATAGCCAGTTATATGTATACATTTTTTCTATAGTATTCCACACGTTATATCGTTGTTATAAAGCTGAAACAACTGAAACTGTATTTCTTATTTTGCACAGAACATTTCATAAATGAACGTAATAAACTAATTTTAATGTATATTAAAATTTATATCATAAATAATTATATTAATATATATCATAAACATTTATTTATACGAAAAGCAAAAAAAATAACCTGAACTTGACAAAATACAATGCGACGAGGATGGGATTCGAACCCACGCGTGCAGAGCACATTGGATTAGCAGTCCAACGCCTTAACCACTCGGCCACCTCGTCAGTTGCCTACCGGTTGCTGTATTTAGCCATATTTAGTGAAGGATTTACATTTTTTTTTAGAAATTACAAAAATCGATATAAATATATTACTTAATAATTAATGTATTACAATAATTCATCTTAGACTACTTATTTTTCTCCTGTATAGGATATAGTTTGAATTTTTATTGAATGTAATTCTGATATGAACGTTACATGAAGTTGATTGTTTTTAAAACTCCCTTAAATTTGTAACTCTAGTGGGATAATTCTTTATTTTAATGTTTATTAAATTTCATATTAATTTAACATTTTACATTATATTAGAAATTAATCATTCTAATATAACATTAATTTTAAACTTTAAAGCTAGAATGAAGAGAGGTATTTTTTTTTTTTAGTAAACTTCAATGTTTAGCATTACATATGTAAAATAATGTTGAAAACACAATTATATATGTTTTCGGATCTATAATTAACATTCTAGTGGCTGTAGAATGTCAAATTCATTTTGCTACCTCTGCAGATTACGCTTCTGCTTTATTAAAAACCGTTAAAGGTTGAAATGTAAACTAAACTTCTACGGATACTGACACCCAATATTGACTCGACTATTGTCATACTACAACATACAACTGAGCCATCGTCAGCTACAAAATTTTTACACCTTAGATAAATTGTAATGCCTTCTGGAACACTTATAACAGACTATAACACTTTCTGGAGACTACAACAGTAACCAATTCAGCAATAATAATTCCTTCCAAATCTCACCTTCAAATAATATTTGCCAATAGTCTAGTTTATTCATACTATGTTATTCTACCGTAGGGTAAAAAGTTAATGAAATAGTCTCCACATATAAAAATTTTAACGGTATAAACAACGCGTTTCGAACACGTAGTTTTCTTCCTGAGGCATTAACTAAAAAATACAATGACACCTGAGAGTTATCTATAGTACACAGTAATTATAGTACAAAATAAAATAGGGAAGAAAATACGAACCTAAGGGTGATTGTCGGTGGTTAAACTGACTGGGAATAGGATGGACGTGGGTGAGGGTATGGGGTACATCTGTTTCATATTAGAAGCCAGGTACCAACATTTCATTGTTATTTTTTTTTCCTTAAGGTTAGGCTGAGCCTTTACATTTGCTCTAGGACTAAGTGGAGGAAACATATTGAAAATATAACACAGAGAACTATAATGAACTATAAACAAATGTAGGAATACGGAGAAAATAGAACTTTTTTTTTATTAAATAAATAAATTAAGAAAAGTTGTACACTTGGGGATTTGTTCATTGAGGCAAGTAGAAGAATTATCGTGCACTAATTTGTTAATTTCATAGCCTTCTAAAATAGTTATTTCACGGAATTTATTGTTTATATAAAATATTTGTATATTTTGGTCTGGGAAAAATTGGTGGTTATTGGTGACTAAATGTTTGGCAAAAAGGGACATGAATTTATTATTTTTGTGGGATTTGGTTTTCTGCTATTCTAGTTTAGTTGGCTAATGCTTTTTATTTGCATCAATATTAATGAATGTACAATTACCGGGAATATTTCTTTCCATTGTGCTCACTGTGATACAACGAAAATCTCTTTTTCTTAAATGTTAGCATCCATTCAGGAAGTTTTGTGTTTTAATCATAAATTTTGATCTTAAAGAAAAGCAGTACAAAAACACAATTTCTGACTATAGACTATTCTCGACTTACGTTCATTCATTTTATGTTTTTTTTTCGATTTTACGTTAAAAATTTCAATATAAAAAAGTAAAAAAGAAATAAATTAAAATGTCAATATTTTAGAAGAAAGTAACTGTTGGTGTACTTGAATGTGAATTTAAGTACGCTTCGAGTACCTCTGCCAAATGTAACTAAATTTGAATAAACTCGTTTCATTGAAATTAGATACGTATATTTTTGATAGAGAATTTCAAAAATTACATCGCTTCCACACAAAACTAACAACGCGTTTCGAACACTTAGTGTTCTCCTAAAATAGACCTTTAGATTAGTAAACCTGAAGAAGAACACTAAGTGTTCGAAACGCGTTATTAGTTTTGACATAAAGCTCTTTTATGTGGGTACGTAATTTCTAAAAATCCCCATCATGAGTAAATACGATACCATCACAGATTGTAGGGATAACGTACATGTATTTTGCTTGAATTTAATTTACGTATTTATATAATTAGTATATAATTTAGGGTTGTTTTATAAGATACGGTAATTGTATTAATGGATGTATAGTACAGTATGAAGGTATACATTAATTGAACTTACACTAATAACTTACGTTCATTTCTAACGGAAATAATCTAATACGTTCAGCCGTACGGGATTTAACTAAAACATATGAAGAGTTTTTCTGTTTAATTAATTATATTTTGTATTATTTTTGATGATATTACTGTTATTAGTCTATATTATTAGAAATTTAGTATATATATTAGTCTATATTAGACTATAACTTATACTTATAAAAATAAAAACTTATTCTTGATTATTCATATATTTAAAATACAAATGAAATTCATATTAAAGTTCTACGATTAAAAAAAACAATCCGAAGAGACAAATTAAGTATAGTGTAGATAAAAAAAACGTAGATAAACAAAAACACTCACCTACAGTTTCTAATTTTTGGTTTGAGCTGTCATCAGGAGAGATAAGAGAGGAAAACCAAGCGCATTGGTGCAGAGACGGTTAGGACAGTTCAAAAAGAAAATCAGGGACTGCCAGTGTTTTTATTATATCTATGTTTCTTCATCCGGTCCAGTTTTTCTTTGAGCGTTTGCCGCACAAGGGGCTATTCTATTCAACCTGCTTTTCGAGACATTCCAGATACTTTAAATATTTTATTAAATTTAGTCTTAAAACAAATTTGCCTGAAAAAAATTTAGAATATTAGAGGAAGAACATTACAGTTAGAAGCAGTTTTTAAGTTTCATCAGCAGAAAATCGTCAGATCTGCTCTTGTGAATGAATTTGCTCAATCTGTTTTTTTTAAATCTTCGTTAATTTTAATATTTTTATGCTCCTAACTGACTCTACTTTGTCTGTATAAAAGGAAAAAACACTTGAGGATCATTCTACATCTATCCTACATCTTGAGGATCATCTATTGTCCCGAAGAAGATGGATCTAGAAAAAAGTTGAAACATGTTGACTATAGGAAGTATCTTATCTAGTTTAGATGCAATAACGAAATCATTATTCAAGAAGACAGAGAAACCTATCAAGAAGCAATTTCTGCAAATTATGGCTACATTTTAATTATATATAAAGATTTCACATAAACACGTGAAATAACAATCAATGATCAAACCACAATAAGAAGTGGGAAAACAAGACTAAGATCTTTCAACCGTAACAAGCGGTCTTCGTCAGAGTCAAAAACCCAATCTTATTTCCCATTTCTTATTGTGGTTTGATCATATATATATTTTCAGGTAACTCACCACAAATTAAAGAAGATAGTCGCTCTAAGGCCTTTCGCTTTCACGTCGTCAGAGAGCAAGTGAATACAAGATGTATTCACTTGCTCTCTGACGACGTGAAAGCGAAAGGCCTTAGAGCGACTATCTTCTTTAATTTGTGGTGAGTTACCTGAATATTTATATCACGTGTTATTATGACAATTTTCTATATATATATATTCGAGTTCAAAATCAAAGAAGAGTAACATGCAGAGTAAAGAAATACACCTACAAACTCAAATTTTCAGGCAAACCGTCTTCAGTAGAAACAGAAAGGGAGACGAAGCACGTTGTAGACGCAACGGCAAGTAAGCGACTCCGACCCCGAGAGTATATATTATTATATATACATTATAAACAGTATTTGGTAAGTTTTTTTTTTTTTTTGAAGGCTAGGTCTTGGAAATTAACTTCTCCTTATTACGCCAACATTTCGATGTATTTATAGATCATCATCAGGGCTACAAAAGAAGATAAGGCTATAATATTATCAACAACTATGTACAAATTCAATATGGAGTACTATGCTAACAATAAAACTAAAAAAAAACCTTAAAAAATACTTAAACATACTTGTTTACTAACAAAATGAGTACATCACTTTTCCTTTTTGCTACGGTTTAATATATAAATCAAATGTTCAGGTTTATCTTGTAGGGAATATGGTTCTATTTCTATTTTCTATGTTCCTGTTTCTTGTAACTATATGTTTTTTTTTATCAACAATTAGTAGCCCTGATGATGTATAAATACATCGAAACGTTGGCGTAATAAGGAGAAGTTAATTTTCCAAGACCTAGTCCTCAAAAAAAATGTCCCAAATACTGTTTTGAATAGAGAGGTCAAGAATAATTTGAGAATATATATATTATATATAAATATATATAATATTTATATAACATATATATTATAATATATAATATATATAAATTATATATAATATATATTATAACATATATGATATTTATAGCCCTAGGTATTTCTTAAAATAAAGACGAAACGTTGGCGAAAAGGTGATTCCGTATATTACCCTGACCAAACTCCAAGAAGAACAAAAAGTGTTTATTAGTAAATTATGATCAAGAAAACAATACTTTATTATATATATATATATATATATATATATATATATATATATATATATATATATAGAGAGAGAGAGAGAGAGAGAGAGAGAGAGAGAGAGAGATTGTTATAAATATATGTATATAAGTTTGTAATAAACAATATCTGAAATACCTTGGCAATATTCCATGAAGTCTCTCAAGGAAGTACTAGCTTGTAAACATTGTTCCGGGTCATCGGCATGACATAAATATTGACTAATATTGACGACTCACGGATGATATATAGGTCAGAGAAATAGTCTTAGTCATTCGAGTAAATAGCGTGTAAAATACTTTATCAAGTTTCCGTTAAATTAAAACATAATAACTAAACAACAGGTTTTAATCAATAATTTATTCAAATAACTAATTGTATTACTACCCATTCTTATAAGACTTCACACCCTATCTATCTCTCCATGCCCTATCTATCTCTCTATCTTTCACATTGTCTTTCTTTCCCTATCCTTCTCCCTCCCTCTCCCTCTCTCTCTCTCTCTCTCTCTCTCTCTCTCTCTCTCTCTCTCTCTATGTATATATATATATATATATATATATATATATATAAATTTAAATTACACAAAGCACGACACAGAAAAGAGAATACAAAGAAAACTTACAGAATTCAATATTTCGAACTGTTGTTCGTCATCAGGAGAGTAGACTAGTAGAGAGGACGAAGTGAGAGAGATCTCCCCACGTCGAAGAACGGAGCGCGAATCATATATATATGATATATATATATATATATGATATCACATATATATACATATTGTATATATATAATATATATATATATAAAGATTTCACATAAACACGTGAAACAACAATCAATGATCAAACCACAATAAGAAATGGGAAAACAAGACTAAGATCTTTCAACCGTAACAAGCGGTCTTCGTCAGAGTCAAAAACCCAACTGAGTTGGGTTTTTGACTCTGACGAAGACCGCTTGTTACGGTTGAAAGATCTTAGTCTATTTCCCAATTTAATATGGTTTATCTAACAATATATATAAAAAAATACTTAATATAATATAAATATATATTTACTAATAAATATAATCAACTGAAAATGCTAAGTTAATAAAAATCACGATGAATACTATCATAAGGGAACTATGGTTCAATCACTTTACTGTCTCTAATTTTGGTTTAAAATGTCTTTTTAGTAGCATAGGGACACCAAGCGCACTTGTAAAGACGGTCGGAAGCATAGAGACATAAGGTTAATTGTTCCTAATCTGTCCTAAAAAAATGTCCCAAAACGTTTTGAATAGAGAGGATAATATTTAAATAATATAGTGTATAAAATGATATCGGTCAATTTTCCAGATAAAATCAAACTATCAATGCCGACTTATATTTATTAAATTTTATAAAGTAGAAGTTAAGCCCTGAATTTTAAAAAAGAAATTTACGTTGCTAAAATGAAGTACCATAGATAGTTAGTGAACTAACATCCAAACGAACAAAAATTGATTAGAATTATGTCAAGAAAAAATTTTGACCATTAAGATATTAGTTCTATTCTATTGTTACTTATATTATATATGAGAGATTTCATCATTTTTCTAATTCAAAAATTCTGACTTCTGCTATGAAAAAGGTTTTAAATAAAACCGAACGTGACATGAAGTTTGATTTTGAATATTCCAATTGACCGAATCCCGATTACATTATACACCTATTTCGACGGTTGATCATTATTGAATTTGACTATATATTAGATCAGATGAATATATAGAGTATAATAGCTTAAGAGTATGCCGAAATGCAGTGTAAGTACTTTATCAGTTTCATTTTAAAAATTACTAAACATAGTTTTCAACCCATATATATATATTAAATAACTTTCTACTTACTAACCGAATACGATCCAAATTGACCCAATAACTTCAAAATTGAAGATATCTTAGCACAGAAAGTAAACTATCACGCTAACACTCAAATTTATCGGGTAATATGTTTTTCCGGAAAACAGAATTACCACACGTTGTAGACGCAAGGCTTACTCTCCTTTAATTAATACAAAAGTTCACATTTAAGTAATATAATCTAGTGTAAAACTAGTACTAATGGGGACTGTAATTTTAGCCAATCGTAAACTGCTATGACTAACTCTTCCCTGTCAAAAAGGTACCATGACCTAATACCGGAGCACGAAGAAACATGACCAACAAGCATAATGTTAAATTAACCGAAGATGCTGGTTATATACCAAAATCCACATAAAAAATTAACTATCATAAACTTAAATTTTAGAGGTTTTTTAATTCAAAAATTACACTCCTAAATATTCAAAGGATTACATAGCCGAATTTTGAAGCTATTTAGTTCAATCCAGCATCCTGAAAACTTGCAGTAGCGATTAAGCTTAGTTTCTTCTATCCCACCGATTAACGCACCATTTATGAAACTTTATGGAAAAAAACCCCTTTGACCTTCTCCATGTATATAATAAACCAGATAATTCACCTTAGATCTTATTCACGTCCTGATGATGAATGTGATCATTCGAAACATGTCGACCATAGGAGATGTACTTTATTGTGTAGACGAAATAACGAGAGTGTTATTTAGAAAAATTGAGAAATTATGATCAAGAAAACAATATTATTATATATATATATATATATATATATATATAGAGAGAGAGAGAGAGAGAGAGAGAGAGAGAGAGAGAGATTGTTATAAATATATGTATATAAGTTTGTAATAAACAATATCTGAAATACCTTGGCAATATTCCATGAAGTCTCTCAAGGAAGTACTAGCTTGTAAACATTGTTCCGGGTCATCGGCATGACATAAATATTGACTAATATTGACGACTCACGGATGATATATAGGTCAGAGAAATAGTCTTAGTCATTCCAGTAAATAGCGTGTAAAATACTTTATCAAGTTTCCATTAAATTAAAACATAATAACTAAACAACAGGTTTTAATCAATAATTTATTGAAATAACTAATTCTATTACTACCCATTCTTATAAGACTTCACGCCCTATCTATCTCTCCATGCTATTATCTTGCACATTGTCTTTCTTTCCCTGTCCTTCTCCCTCTCTTCATCTCTCTCTCTCTCTCTCTCTCTCTCTCTCTCTCTCTCTCTCTTCTCTCTCTCTCTCTTCTCTCTCTCCTTCTTTTTTTGTATATAAATATATATATATATATATATATAAAACTAAGGTTTATCGGGACTCGGTTAGTTTTTTAGGTCCAAGTTAAACTCTCATTGTCAACTCATTGTCAAAATAGTATGTGGATTTTAACAACAACTGTAGTCTGAATGAACACGTGACAACTCACGTGTTATCATGTTGTTCATTCAGACTAAGACTACAGTTGTTGTTAAAATCCACATACTATTTTTCTTTGTAAAATAATTTGTAATGTAATACTTAGTTTTTCTGTTTCAAAATTTATACTTCTGCCTATTAAAAAGGTTTTAAATAAAGACCGAAACGTTGGCAATGAGAGTTTAATTTGAACCTGAAGAACTGACCTAGTCCCGATAAACTTTAGTTTTGTTTCTATTCCACTGTCGATACATTTATGAATATATATATGTAACATAAAAAGGATAAATTGGGATGCGGTCAGTTTCTTCCTCTTCCAATCAAACTCTCATTGCCGACGTTTCGGTTTTATTCAAAATCTTTTCAAAGGCCTAAAATACAAAGGAAATTAAGAGATTGGGCCTTTGAAAAAGATGTTGAATAAAATCGAAACGTCGGCAATGAGAGTTTGATTGGAAGAGGAAGAAACTGACCGCATCCCAATTTATCCTTTTTATGTTACATATCTGTCCCACGGTCGACAATTCATTACTGTTTTGTGTATATATGTATCTGTCTATCTCTATCTCTCTCACTGTCTTTCTCTGTCTCTCTTCCACTCTCTATACATAAACAACATATATATATATATATATATATATATATACTCACACACACTTGAGTAAGCAATATTTAGGACTCCTAATATAGGATATCCATTGTGTGATATCACTAAGGACCAAGGACCAAGTCTACTCCTGATGACGAACAACATTTAAAATGTTAACCTTTTTAAATGTTCGGCCTATGTGAATTCTCTTGTGGTATGTCCACTGCAGTCTAACCTAACCTGCTTATTTCTTGAAATGTATGATATTTTCCTTTCAGTTATAAATACATTAAGTCTCTTATAATTCGTTATTATGTGTAATTATTTTGATTCATGCTTTATGAGATAAATTATTTTAATGCTGTTTGTAATTAATTGATCGTTGTAAGGAAAACTTGTATGTATTTTACTATTCCAAATTTGAACGTAATGAGGTACCTACCTTGTTCAAGCATAAACAACATTCATTTTAAGATATTTTAAATCTAATTTATAAGTTATAGTTTAACAAACTGGTTTTATTACTTTCTATTCAGCTATATTACGCAAGGGTGTACGGTGTTATAGTTATGCCATTTGTGTATACATTAAAATAGTTAAAAAGCGCGTAGGAATGGTCAGCTTGCTTCACACGTGTCGTTGCGTAGACTCCACCCTGCAACGTAAACATGGATTCCCCTGATAACCGCCAGAGATAAGCGGTTGCGAATGTGTCCCATCATATCACTTCTAAACATGACCGCTTCATTTACCTAGAAAATGTTTCCCTTTTTAATTGCAGCTTCTTTGTTATTTCTTCTCCTAACAGCAGGTATTGTTAAAATATTTTTAAATAAATTATTCTTTCTGTAAAATTTAAATATTAAAAGTCATTTTTCTATATTATATATCGTCAGGTTACACTGATCTGTTACATTAAACCAGTGGTTATCAACGTGGTCCACATGGACCCCCAGGGGTCCACAGAGGATTACTGGGGGTCCATGAGGAAAGTAGTATTCTGAAGGTCCATGACACGTGGTTAGAGCTCTATGTTAAGTTTAAATGAATTTATCAGCATAACCAAAAATAAATCAAAGCGTAGTAAGCTTTGGCCGTACAATATTCACACATAATTAAAATATAAGGCCTAATATCCTCGTCAGTTTGTTAAAATGTTCCAATGTTTTAAAATTTTCTATTGCACTTCTCTTTATGGTTCATTCAAATTTGATTCTGTTACAATTTATTTCAGGGTACTTTATAAAATGTTAATAAAGAAATATTTTGTTATTGTTTTTTAAAAACATTGTTGCATTTCGGCATGCGTTGTAGATGTAATGAAATTATTTCATAATTAACAATATTCATTTACCTAAAAACAAATATTTATTTATAAATTTGTATAATTATATTTTTTAAGTATCCGGGGGAGTGGGGGTCCACAAGTAGTTTTTTGGGGGTCCACAAGTAGCTTTTAGGGGGTCCACAAGCAGACAAAAGTTGAGAACCCCTGCATTAAACAAAACCATTAATAACACTATATTTTATAAAATCACAATCCTTTTACGCATATTAATACAACAAACTTTATGGCATATAGAAATTGTTCAGTATATTTGAAAACATACTGATGGCTTTTAAACTGAAGATATATTTAAATATAAAATTAGATTTACAAATGTTAATGACTGAAAAATGTTGAAATGTAGAACAGTTAAAAAATAAGAAATATCAATAGAAATAATAGCCGATTAAGGCAAGGTATTTTCTATTTTTTGAAAAATGGGGATTCTTATATATATATATATGTATATATATATTTTTTTTTCTTTAATACATATGTTTGAAATTACTTTTTTTTGGTGCATTTTTTTTACAACGTGTGTATATTGTTAAATATTTTGTTTTTTCAGCACATTCATTTGGAATTGCGGCCTTTTTTAATCATTTTTTTAACACGTATTTTTTTTAACCATTCTTCCAATGAATTAAAAATACTTCCCTCTAAGTTTTCAATTCTTTATTCAGTGAAATTCAAAATACTTATTTTTGTCTGTTTCGGATCTTATTTCCAACGAAAAAGTATATATATATATATATATATATTATATATATATTATTATATAATATATATATAATGTATATATATGCGAGTTCAAAATGGAAGAAGAGCAACAAACAGAGTTAAGAAACATACTTACAAGCTCAAATTTTCGGACAATCCGTCTTCAAACTTACCGTTGTGTCTACAGCTTCTTGTTTTCTACTGAAGAAGGATTGGTCGGCAGATTTTGTAAGTTTCTTTACTCTGTTTGCTGCTCTTCTTCGATTTTGAACTCGTATTGTGTCCAGTTTGGATCGTCTTTCCGATTATATAGTTGATTAAATATATATATATATACATATATGTATAAAAATATTTCACATAAACACGTGAAATAACAATCAATGATCAAACCACAATAAGAAATGGGAAACTAGACTAAGATCTTTCAACTGAAGTTGGGTTTTTGACTCTGACGAAGACCGCTTGTTACGGTTGAAAGATCTTAGTCTTGTTTCCCATTTCTGAAGTTGGGTTTTTGACTCTGACGAAGACCGCTTGTTACGGTTGAAAGATCTTAGTATTGTTTCCCATTTCTGAAGTTGGGTTTTTGACTCTGACGAAGACCGCTTGTTACCGTGAAAGATCTTAGTCTTGTTTCCCATTTCTTATTGTGGTTTGATCATTGATATATATATATATATATATATATATATATAGTGGTACCTTGGTTCTTGACCACAATTTGTTCCAGACTTATGGTGAAGAACCGATTCTATCGAAAACCAAAACTAATTTTCCCATAAAAAATACATAATGTGAAACGGGATGATCAGTTCGGTTATATACAGGTGTTATTTTTTGTTAAATATTATAGGTTTCTCTGAATAAAAACGTCTGTATAAACTATTAAAAGTACTTTATTAAATCTAAAGCAGCTGGGACGACTATTCGAGTTCTTGGGGCATAATTCACTCGACACACGTGATTGAACTTCGTTTTTTGGAGTTCAAAGTGTTTTGATTACCAAGGTACCAACTGTATACTCCAAAATGTAGATTTTTTAATTTTAAAAATTTTTTAATCATGTTTTTAAAAAAAGTAATTTCTTCTTTGCTTTATTTGATAAGAATATAGTTTTGCACTATTTTCTCTACATAATTAAAAATACTGATGAGATATAACCATTTTTTTTTTGTTTTTTTTTTTACTAAAATTGTGTCAGGTAGTATAAAGTTTTTCATTCAATAATGTATGAAATACTATTGAAACTATAAGAGGTTAAAATTTATATTAATAAAACACAGCAGTGCGTATGGTCTGTTATTTTTAGAAAAGAAATTAGTTTTCTATCGATTGGAGCGGCTTATTGGAGGCTTTCATTACGATTGGAAATTCTTTCCTCCTGTGTTTCCATTTTCCCAGATATAATACAACTTTCTTTACATTTCAATGTTCTACTCGAAATTTCCAGATATAATACAACTTTCTTTACATTTCGATGTTCTACTCGAAATTTCCAGATATAATACAACTTTCTTTACATTTCGATGTTCTACTCGAAATTTCCAAATATTAATACAACTTTCTTTACATTTCGATGTTCTACTCGAAATTTCCAGATATAATACAACTTTCTTTACATTTCGATGTTCTACTCGAAATTTCCAAATATTAATCAACTTTCTTTACATTTCGATGTTCTACTCGAAATTTCCAGATATAATACAACTTTCTTTACATTTCGATGTTCTACTCGAAATTCCCAGATATAATACAACTTTCTTTACATTTCGATGTTCTACTCGAAATTCCCAGATATAATACAACTTTCTTTACATTTCGATGTTCTACTCGAAATTCCCAGATATAATACAACTTTCTTTACATTTCGATGTTCTACTCGACTGCTTGTAGGAATATTTTATGAAAAAGTTTTCAGGTTTGTTTTTACTCATAATTGCTTTTCTGTTGCTACAAAATTATCGAATTTTTATTATTTAAAATGAATGTATTAATGAATATGTTTTATATGTGTTTCATGAGATATGCGTTTTGGATGATTCAATGTGTTTAAAGCTGCTATTCTAGTAAAGATAATTAATATACCAGGTTAGGTGAAGTTGTAGTATCAGTACCGCAAGAATACACACATAGGCAGAAGATTAGCTCATTTGTGATACCACATAATGAATATTATACATTGGGAGTCCTTAATTTTGCCTACCTTAAGTTTATTTGATTAGGGATCTTTAACGAGTACATGACATCGTACAGGCTTGAGACGGACTTTTTAACATCTTCTTGAGGCGTAGCGATAGGTTGAGTTAGTCTTGATTGTGTATTTATATGTCTTCGTTATATGTGTTCTCTAGTTAAAGTACAACTGGTAAGGGAATTTTGAGTACCTTATCAGTAATTATCTCCGCATGTTACCTGGGCTTTAGTTTGTCTATTACTCTTGGCCTAGGTACCGTTTTGCGGAGTAACTGTCAGAATTCGTGCTTAGCATTGCGTTGCTTGAGGTGTCCTCGAGCACTAAAGGGTAACTTGTCAACAAGGCGGCCTGGCTTGACTAAGCGGTTATGGCACAAAATGCCGAGGAACGCGAAGATCAAAACGGGTTTTAACATCCTCTAGTGCAGTCCTTCTCTATTATTCTCTCTTACGTACCTCTTAGCAAGAAGAAAACATTTCGCGGCCTACCACCCACTCTCCGCCGTAACTATAAATAATAGCTTTTATCTATACATCTCTACATAACATCGTATCCTTGTTAACATTAAAGAAACAAAAAAGGAACAGATATCATTCAACTTGTAACATTGTAACATTAACATTGTAATCATTATAACATTGTATATTTGTCCATAAAAGATTTTAAGTGCATCAATTTGCCTGAAATTCAAATAATAATAATAATATCTTTGTTTAAACTGTAAACATTTTTGACAGAATTATTGCACCATGTTGGAAAATAAAATTAATAATAACATATACAAATTCGCTTTAACAAGATTAATTCAGAAGCGCAATATATAAAACAGTTTAACCTACAAAATAGGGTTATACAAAATCCGATATTTAATAAAACCGGTTTTCGAATAGTAATTTTTACAGAAAACCGGTTTTAACCGGTTTTGAATTATTTTAAAAAAAATTTTTTACTAGAATATTCTGTAATTTGAACAAAAATTTTAACAGAAAATTTAGAGTGATTAAAAACATTTAAGTTATGTTAAGTTTAAGTTAGTTTTAAAATTAACAGTAAAATTATTTACTGTTCAATTTTATTGATAGTAAAATTTGTTTATGCAATTTATTAGAACAAAGAAATGATAGTTGACCAGGATTAAATAACTTTAAACAATTATTCGTTGTTTATGCATAATTTTTACATATAAGGGTGTAAATATTTTTATAATAGTGAAACGAGTAATTCAGCAAAAGGTTAGAATAAATAAAAACAATATATTTTCATATTTTTATAATAACCATATTATTAAAGCGGACCGATATGATTCCAAAAACCAAACCGCTTGCAACAGTGTTTTCATCACTCTGGTGCATTTGGCTACAGTTGTCATTTTCAAAGAGACGGTTGGAGACCCAACGTTCTTTGAGACCGTGCTTGCGTCTCCAACAGTCTCTGTACCAGTGCTCTTGGTTTCCCTCTCTTATCTCTCCTGAAGACGGTTCAACCGAAAATTAGAGACTTAAGTGTGTGTTTTTAATTTCTCTATGTTTCTTTATGTACATTGAACTATATATAAAGTCTCCAACCGTCTCTGTACCAGTGCGCTTGGTTTCCCTCTCTTATCTCTCCTGAACACGGTTCAACCGAAAATTAGAGACTGTAAGTTTGTGTTTTTAATTTCTCCATGTTTCTTTATGTAAAGTAACTATATATATATATAAATTGATTTGATTTTAAGTTGTACTTATCTCATTAGTTATAGATAAAGTCGCCAAGTTTATTCAATATGATTGAAATATATTTTCTTTTTAGGCTCAAACAATGTGGACATTGAAATACCTAGTCACCTAAGCAAATGCTACTACTTCAATCAAACTTTGGCACCCATGACTATAAGAGCCTTTGTAGGCATCATCAAGAAAATTGAAAATACATCCAACAATTATTTAAGCATGAGAGGACTCATCAGGATGATATTGGATAGGTAATTGAGAGTATTTATATAACTAGCTTTATATTTAATATTGGGTACATGGTAGAGGTGATCCTAAGTCCGAGTACGATTCAGGCCCAACCCGAAATTCAGGCCGCATCCGCCCCAAAATGTAACTATGACGTTCAGGTTGGGTCGTACTCCGGGCTTCTCTCTAACTTTTTTTAAATATGTACATATTTATATATTATGTATACTAAAACTTAGTACAGTGGAACCTCTACATACGAGATTAATTCGTTCCCGGATCGTGCTCGTATCTAGAATTTCTCGTATCTAGAGCGAATTTTTCCCATAAGAAATAACTGAAAACCAATTAATTTGTTCCCGCCTCCCAAAATCATTCAAGTTAACCCTAAATAACTATGAACACATCTTCCTGATTACTAAAAACACATTCAAATAGTGACTGAACATAAAAATACAGTAATAAGATAAATAAGATGATATTAACGAAATAAAATGCGAGTTTATTATGAGCATTTATTATGAGCACTTCCACTTAAAATTAAAGTTAACTTTATGAAAAACTAAATTTTTTTACGGCACTAATTTATTTATGCACTTTTTTCTGCTTTTTTTTTGCTTTTTAACATTACTGTATCAGTTTTTACTTTTCTTCGCTTTCTTTTGCCTTTTTAGCTGGAATCGCAACACTTTCACTTTCTATAGATCTTTTGAAGAATAACTTATCCAAGGAGGTTTGTCTCTGCCTCCCTTTCAAAATGTTACGGAAATGTGTAAGGCAAGTGTCATTAAAAGAGCTTAAATCTAGCGGGAGCATCTGGAAATTCTCGTAACTTGGCCACCTAGCGGAACCATCTGGAAATTCTCGTAACTTGGATTTTCTCTCGTATGTAGAGCAAGATTTTTGCTCGAAAGACCTTTCGTATCTCGAGTTTCTCGTAAGTAGAGTAGCTCGTATGTAGAGGTTCCACTGTATCTTATGTATGGCTATAAAGGTAAGGAATATTATTTATTATAAAATAAATAATTTGGACCGAAATTTGCTTGGCTGGTGGAGAAATTAAGTCGGGCTTTATTACCCGTGGGCCTGGGTCAGGTTGGGCTGGAATACGAAGGTCCGATTGTACCTCTAGTACATGAATATCAATCATTGGTCATTTGGATGACAGATCTTTGACAAAACAGATGTTTTTACAAAAGATACAATTAGCCAAATGTACGAGAGTGTCGTCAAGAAAAAAAGTTCTACATAGGTACAAAATGGATAAAACTTAAGTCCCTACTCGGTACACGTGGATACAACTTAAGTCCCTACTGAGGCGAAATTACCTTTTGTGTATAACATCGACCTCATACCAGACATCTTTAGTATTATTTGGTGAACAACTTCGTAGTATTGCTTTTGTACAATTTGAGTTTAATTTTGCATCTCACCTTAAATACCGCTTGGGTACCAAGTAATATACGAGTGCTTCTTTTGTGTATTTTGCACCTGTTCAGATTTTAACTTATCATACCTGCCCTCTTAGGGCTGCCTAGCGGTACTTTCCGACTTAGGGCGGCTTAGCAGTACCTGCCCTCCTAGCTTTGCCCAATGTTACCTGGCTAGTCTCGGAACCTTCGCCTATTCATTCCCTTTCCAACCAGCAAGCAGTCAACACCTCAAGCATTCACTTCCCAACCTCCAAGCGCCCACTCTCTCCACCATCAGTCAAGCATCTCTGTCATCACAGGCAACTCTCCAACCAAGCAACAACTACCCTCAAGCAACCCCAGTTGTGATACCAGCCACAACAGCACCATTAGAGTAGAAATGGAAACCTATTACTAAGTACTTTACTACTTTTAGTACTACTAGATTAGTATTAGGAACCTTTGTTTCCTATTAGTTAGTACTATTTTAGTACTACTAGAGTAGAATTTGAAACTTTTGTTTCCTATTAGTCAGTACTACTATAGTTCCACTTGAGTGATACTTTTAGTACCACTAGAGTAGCATTCGAAACCTTTTTTTTCTATTGGTAAGTACTACCAATATAAAGTTATAGATAAAGTCGCCAAGTTTATTCAATATGATTGAAATATATTTTATTTTTCAATCATAAAAATAAAATACATATATTTCATTATGGTACTAATCAAATTTAGTACCACTTAAGTGGTCCTTCTAGTATCACTAGAGTAGCATTCGAAACCTTTGTTTCTTATTAGTTAGTACTACTCGTATTTATTACCACTAGAGTACCATTGGAAACTTTTTTTTCCTAACAGTGAATACTATTTAGTACCACTTTACTATTTTTAGTACAACTAGAGTAGAATTAGAAACCCTTGTTTTCTATTAGTGAGTACTACTTAGTACCACTTGAGTAGAACTGGTAGTACCACTTTAATACTTTTATTACCACTTGAGTAGAATTGGAAACCTTTGTTTACTATAAGTGAGTACTACTTAGTACCACTTGAGTAGAACTGGTAGTACGACTTTAATAGTTTTATTACCACTAGAGTAGAATTGGAAACCTTTGTTTACTATAAGTGAGTACTACTTAGTACCACTTCAGTAGAACTGGTAGTACGACTTTAATACTTTTATTACCACTAGAGTAGAATTGGAAACCTTTGTTTCCTATTAGTGAGTACTACTTAGTACCACTTGAGTAGAACTGGTAGTACGACTTTAATACTTTTATTACCACTAGAGTAGAATTAGAAACCTTTGTTTCCTATTAGTGAATACTACTTTAGTACACTTGAGTAGAACTGGTAGTACGACTTTAATACTTTTATTACCACTAGAGTAGAATTGGAAACCTTTGTTTCCTATTAGTGAGTACTACTTAGTACCACTTGAGTAGAACTGGTAGTACGACTTTAATACTTTTATTACCACTAGAGTAGAATTGGAAACCTTTGTTTACTATCAGTGAGGACTACTTAGTACCACTTGAGTAGAACTGGTAGTACGACTTTAATACTTTTATTACCACTAGAGTAGAATTGGAAACCTTTGTTTACTATAAGTGAGTACTACTTAGTACCACTTCAGTAGAACTGGTAGTACGACTTTAATACTTTTATTACCACTAGAGTAGAATTGGAAACCTTTGTTTCCTATTAGTGAGTACTACTTAGTACCACTTGAGTAGAACTGGTAGTACCACTTTAATACTTTTATTACCACTAGAGTAGAATTGGAAACCTTTGTTTACTATAAGTGAGTACTACTTAGTACCACTTGAGTAGAACTGGTAGTACGACTTTAATACTTTTATTACCACTAGAGTAGAATTGGAAACCTTTGTTTACTATTAGTGAGTACTACTTAGTACCACTTGAGTAGAACTGGTAGTACGACTTTAATACTTTTATTACCACTAGAGTAGAATTGGAAACCTTTGTTTACTATAAGTGAGTACTACTTAGTACCACTTCAGTAGAACTGGTAGTACGACTTTAATACTTTTATTACCACTAGAGTAGAATTGGAAACCTTTGTTTCCTATTAGTGAGTACTACTTAGTACCACTTGAGTAGAACTGGTAGTACCACTTTAATACTTTTATTACCACTAGAGTAGAATTGGAAACCTTTGTTTACTATAAGTGAGTACTACTTAGTACCACTTGAGTAGAACTGGTAGTACGACTTTAATACTTTTATTACCACTAGAGTAGAATTGGAAACCTTTGTTTACTATCAGTGAGGACTACTTAGTACCACTTGAGTAGAACTGGTAGTACGACTTTAATACTTTTATTACCACTAGAGTAGAATTGGAAACCTTTGTTTACTATCAGTGAGGACTACTTAGTACCACTTGAGTGGTACTTGAGAGGTCTTCAAACCAAAGGTCAAAATATTGTATTGAGTTTTGTTGTTGTTTCTCTGTAATCTATTCTTTTGAACGTTTGATTTACATACATCCAAGTATGAACATAAATAATTAGTACTTTGACTCTGTGGGCTAATCCAAAGATCTCGTTAGTATGATATGAAGAATTAGTTATAGCATAAATGATTCAATAACGTTTTTTATATGATTGTACTTTTGCTAAAGGTTTTGGTTCGACGGCGTGGAAAGAGATCCCAGCGCAGTAGTCTACTTCGAGAACGTGGTTCCATTTCGGGTAACAGGCTTCCAGAATTCAAGATGGCGGTTGCTAAAGAAAATGTTCCTACCTCATACTGATTTCTACATGACTAACGACACTTTGACATCTGTGGAAGAGGTAACAAGAATATAAAGAATAAATTTACATCTTATCTTTTTAATGTGTATTCCATCACCAAAACAATGAAAACTGCAACAAATTAATATGCATAATTATAAATGTGGCTAAAGGAAACTCTTTGATGATTAAACATAAATCGGAAACAAAAAAAAAAATCTGGAGTGGCTTACACTCAATTTTACTATAAGTAAACATAATATCAAACGTCTCGACAACTTGAAGAATCAGCTTGAAGTTGTTATCCGTATTGTGATATTAAAAGAAAAAGTCTATTCTTCATATTCCAATATTACCCAAAGCTAGTCTGATTCATAAACACAAGAAAATCTACATTTGATAATAAGTTTTGTTCAAAGATGAAGCATATAGATCCATTGGAGCATTCTATGACACAAATCTATCATACCGTGAAAAGCATAAAAATTAAATGTTTCTTTGGCGTTGATTTTTTACATAAAAGAATTTTATTCTTCTAACATCTCATATTAAGTCATTAAATACTTTTAAATATCTAGGTTAAACTTCTTAACAGCTTTTTTATTTCAGTTTATCTATATAGATAATAGAGAGGTTTTGCATGTTCGTTACTTACAACTGACTCATTTCAAGTTATCTTTACGTTTCGTACATTAGAGAAACAGAATTCACCAGTAGAAAAATGTTTGTTTGTTTGTTTGTTTGTCAGTTTGTCCGCAAATTTTTGTCACATTGTAAACACAGTCACCATAAGACATAGCAATCTGAAACTTTGACAGTAGATTTTTTGCATGTCTAACTTAAAATCTAAGCTCTGCATGGATTAGAAATTCAACTTAGAAGCCAAGTTATGAACTTTTAAGCTGTCTTTGGCTAGCTATACAGACATGTTTATTTTGAAAATATACAGGTATAGCATGCAGGTATGGTTAGTTGATTTTAATTTTATTTGCGTTTAAGCTCCGAATAAGAGCTTATTGACAAGGTGTTTTCCAGAGTTCAAGATTTACTGTCTATTCAGAATAAATGGCTTTTTGAACGAGCAATGCTCAAACCTACTAATAAACAGGAAAAATCAATAAACAACTTCTTATGCTATGTCAAGTCGAAGAAAGAACTTGCAAGTCTTTCTTCAAATGGGACTATGAGTCCCATTTTGGAGTAAAATAGTTATTTGATCCATGAAATATTGTAGATTTCACCGTCCTCACAAAGTTTTGGATATACACTAACACACAAACACACACACACACACACGCACACATACACGCACACACACACACACACACACACACACACACACACACACACACACACACACACACACACACACACACACACACACACACACTGTTGTAGGTTATAGGAAAATAACATTCACAGTCAGTTAGGTGCTCTTGAAGATGGGATCCAGACGGACCCGAAACCGGTCGAGCTTTTCTGAGACTTAACGAGGTATGACGGATTGTATTATTAATAATTCTAATATTACTAACCTCAGTGGAAGTAACCCATTAACTATATAAATATATTTGTTTGCGATATATTTTGAATTACCCTAATGCTGTACATATTAAAGCAAAGCAATAGAAATAAATGCTCTGAGGCTTTCAATTTATGTCATCAGAGAGCAAACGAAGTAAAAAACTGAGAAGCTAACATAAAAGTAACTTTTTTCTCTTTTTTCTGATGACATAAATTGAAAGGCCTCAGAGCATTTATTTCTATTGCTTTCCTTTTTCCATTGTGGTTTAAACTTCATTGATTGCATCACGTGTTTATTTATTGTGATTTTTCTGCATATTAAAGCAAATTTTTGATTTTACAGTGCAGTCTCCATATGATGTTGTCCAGTTCAGTTGACCAATGGGAAAGAGCAGACGAGTACCTGACGTGTCCTAGAAAAAATCAGCAACGCCAATAGTGAGTCAACTTTGAACATTTCTACCATTTTATTTATTTTTTTAAAGTATATAGAACAATACAGGATTAAACATAGTTTTATTTCTGGTTGTCCTATTGTTAAGAGGAATGAGAGAGATAGATAGATAGATAGAGAGAGAGAGAGAGAGAGAGAGAGAGAGAGAGAGAGAGAGAGAGAGAGAGAGGAGAGAGAGAGGGAGAGAGGAGAGAGAGGAGGGAGAGGAGAAAGAGTGAGGGGAAGAGAGAGAGATGGAGAGAGAGGGAGGGAGGGAGAGGGAGGGAGAGAGAGATAGAGAGAGAAAGAGAGAGAGAGAGATAAAGAGAGAGAGAAAGAGAGAGATAAAAAGAGAGAGAAAGAGAGCGAGGGAGAGAGAGAGAAAGAGTGAGGGAGAGAGAGAGGGAGGGAGGGAGAGGGAGAAAGAGAGCGAGGGAGAGAGAGAGAAGAGTGAGGGGGAGAGAGAGAGGGAGAGAGAGAGATAAAGAGAGAGAGAGAGAGAGAGGGAGGGAGAAAGAGGGCGAGGGAGAGAGAGAAAGAGTGAGGGGGAGAGAGAGAGAAAGATTGAGCTGTATACGTTCAATACCTAATTGAAACTAGAAATGAATAAATCAGTTCTACCTTGTATTGTATTTAGTATATTTTTTGTATATTCGTTGTGTAGCCTATGCAAACACTGTATAGTCTACTCTTGAAATGAACGAGTTCCAAAATCAGTTGAGCACTCCATCCAACATCACAGAGAAAGGCCGGTTGTGTACTTTAATCTCTAAGGAAATAACAACCTTCACATATATGATACATCCCTTAAAATAAGATAAGATAAGATAACATAGTTTTTTACTCTTCCTTATTGTACTCCTTTGCTTCCCCAAACATCCCTTTCTGGACATTAGTCCTTTCCTGCGCTTTCACCCTTTTAAAATACCACTCTTCTCAACCCCTCACCAGATGTTTTCTGCATCTAGTGTTTCAGTTGGGTTTTTGACTCTGACAAAGACCGCTTGTTACGGTTGAAAAATCTTAGTCTTGTTTTCTCATTTCATATTGTGCTTTGATCATTGATATATGTATATATATTGATAAAAGTATCGACCGTGGAATAGAAACAAAACTAAAGTTTATCCTGACTCGGTCAGTTCTTTAGGTTCAAATTAAACTCTCATTGCCAACGTTTCGGTCTTTATTTAAAACCTTTTTCATAGGCAGAATTATAAATTTTGAAACAGAAAACTAAGTATTTATTCTTCTGCCTATGAAAAAGGTGTTAAATATAGATCGAAACGTTGGCAATGAGAGTTCAATTTGAACCTGAAGAACTGACCGAGTCCCGATAAACTTTAGTTTTGTATATATATTAAATTGGTAAATTAATACAATTTTTTTACGTTTATTGTATGAAGTACCTCTAAATACATATCGTAGGACTAGTAAATGAAGCTTGTAAAAATGTTTTTTGTTGTAGTGGTACAAAAGAGATATCTGGTAGTAAAAGAAGTTCGTGTCCTCTTGAGTTGGGAGTACTGGAACAGGATGGTCATGGAATAAGCATGGCTAGAGTTCTACTAGGATTACTGGCTGCTCTTCAACCTCTGGAGGCACCAATTCAAAGAGACCAACACTCTTCAGAAGACGTTCTGTTATCTAAATGGGCTTTTGGTATTGCAGGCAAGCGTTTCTTTATGATATTACTAAACAAAATAACAAGTTTAAATCTAGAGTACAGTAGAGCCTCGTAGTACGAGTGTCTCATTGTATGAGTAATTCGCTTTACGAGCAGCCATTCGTAAGAATCAGGGCTGCTAAAGAGAATTTTACAAAAACACCATTCTGAACTCAGGAAAACCCTATAATATATCTTAAAATCCTAGATATTAAACACATATTTTTTTTTATTTTGTATTTTATTTCAGCATGTTCCACTGTGTATTACATGCATCATCGTCAAATTGTACGCAATACTTCATTAACATGACATTAACATACGCAATACTTTCATTAACACTACAAAATACTTATTTTAACTTATTTTACATTCATTCATAACTCAACAATTAATTATCTTTTTTCTTAAATATCTATGCTGTACAAAAACTTTACAAATTCCTCATAAAAAACTTTTTTAATTAATGAGGAAGGCCTAAGGGGCCACTCCTCTCCACAAACCAAGACCTTACGTATGAGAGCCAGTCTTTGTGGTTCCCTCAAACAGCACTCATACACCAAGTGTCCAGGAGATTGGGGTGTCTCCGCGTTACATGGGCATGATGGACTAGGAGCTAGTTTCAACCTGCTAAGGTATTGTTTAAATGGCCAATGTCCTGTCATGTTATAGTTCATTTGGAAATGTTTCATGGATAATCTTTCTTTGATACTAGGAAAATATTCCTTTGTTAAGAGGCCTTTAGATGATTCTTCCCAATTTGTTTCCCATCGTGCCACTGTTTGTCTAGCAAGCCTTTATTTGATATAGGACGTGGGATATTTTTCGTAAATAAAGTCCAAGCTCTTGTTGTCCTGACACCTCCCCCCTAGCTCCAGCATCTGCTAACCTGTGCTAACCTATGATACCTGTGTGCTTTGACCTTTCGAAATATTATTGTTCTCCCCAAATTTTTTAATTCTATAATGTTTGTAACAATTTTGTTTACAAGATTATTAATTTTTTTTTGCTTTAAACACATATTTATTAACAAAGATATATATTTAATGATTTTACACACCTTTATCATAGCATTATTCGGAGCCTTCTTCTTCTTCAGATGTTGAGGTTAAACATAAATCATCTATTCATAATTTCTGCGTCTCTAAATATTTTTTGCCTTATTGCTCCAGTCTCCATAGCGGGTATTAGTTCTTGCTGTGATTGCTAATTAGTACAACCATTATTACTTCTTGCAATTAACTGTATTTCAGAACTCTATCTCTTAATATTTCTGCTTTCAGAGAACTTGTTTGTTTTGATTTAACACAATTCATTACTGGAAAATTTTTTTCAGCTGATGCAGATGAATATGGCAAATTAGTTAGGTTTCATAATTAATTATTTTGATACTTTTTAACATAGAACTTATAAGAAAATTAACTTCAAAATATTTTTATTATAAAATGAAATTAATTCTATAAATTTAATATTTTTTTCATAATTCATTAAATTATATGCATTTTCACTGATTTTTGTCACGTTTTCATGAAGAATTTTGGTACGGTCAGCTAAAAAATTTCGACAGCTGATGTGGGACAGACAAATCCAGATTTTGTGAAATTCAAAAAAAAAAAAAAACAACCCCAGAACCCTAGGTAACACCTATAAACCCCAGATCTGGGGCCAAGATCAGAGCATTTTTGGCAGCCCTGGTAAGACTTTTTGTCTCATAGGACGAGTATAAATTCGTAGTACCAGGGACCGTCTTCCACACCTAAAACGGAATCCATTTTAAGTTTAGTAGTAAACTCTCAACTCATCCAAACCCACTTGCTCAAAATCTTTCCCAACTAGTAATCCCCACAAGCCTCCAAAGACGACTAAAACGACAATGGCCACGTGACTTTCTGTCGTCATAAAGCTTAAACATAGTTACGGAGTGCCACCAATGGGTGTCCACCCGATTTCCGCCACATAATCAAAAAGCTAAAGGAGTAACCCTGAAATCAAAATTACTTCTAAATACATGAAATTGTAGTCGAAGTATGAAAAAAAAAAAGAAGTTTAGTAGATTAATAAACCATGATCATTTCTTCCATGAATTTTGATTATTCATAATTAATTACAGTATTGTTTATTTTTTCTAATTGTACCTTTTCTGTTTAAAAAATAAACTTCAACGAGAAATTTTTGGGGAATGGAACTAATTATTTATTTTCATATTAATTTCAATGCGAAAACTTTCTTCGTAATACGAGTAAATCGCAATACGAGCTCGGTGTGGGAATGAATTAAACTAGTGCTGCCAGATTCTCCTGTATTTCTAGTAGTGACCTCAGTGTAAATGTCATCTCAGCTCTATGATATCTGTAAATCCCCCCCACTAATTACGCAATTAAAACTTCTTTGGATTACATGATGAAACAGATGTCCTTTTCTGTTAAAGCAGCTGTTACTAACAAACGTTTTATGGCCAAGGTAGCTCAATGGCTTGCATGCTCGCCTCTGGATTGATACATTCGGGGTTCAATACCCATTCTGGCCTTCAATTTATTTACGCGGGAGATGAAACGAATCTGAGCACGTCGTCCCTTGGAAAGGATGATAAGCCGTCGGTCTTTTAGCCTATACGGTGTTAGGTATACGTTAAAGATTTATATTCTAAATTCACTTGAGTTAGGCAAAATTAAGATTCGCAATAAAGAATGTTGATTTGTGTGTCCTCTCATAGGGCATCCACCACAATCTAACTTAACCTATCAACATATAACCAAACGTTTTAGTTTTGTGGGACACAAAGTAAGAACAAAAAAATAAGACTACACAACTGGAGAATACTTTTATTTCTCTTGAAAATGTCTAGAAATATATTCACTCAGCCGCTGCATGAAATTATCAGTTTTTCTGAGTTCATTACTTGCTCTGAACCCATGGATATAAAACTTACAACATGGAGAAGCCGTCGGTTTTTTGGCCTCAGTACGATATCTGGTACTCGTTAAAGCTTCCTACTCCAAAATACACTTAATTGGATAAAATTTAGGACTTCCAATGTGGAATGTTCATTTTGTGGTAACACAAAGGTCCAATGTAGCCTATGTGTGTTCTTTTGTGGGACTACCACTGCAACCTAACCTAACCTAAAAGTTCTTATTACTGGTGTTTATAATTAGGATTACTGATGATTTATTTGAAGCAATTATGATTACAAGGATATTATTGATGATGATAATAGTACCTGTTGCTCGTGACATGACAGATTGAAAGTTACAGAGATTTTACATGACATTCATCTGTCTGTACTTATAGATGCATGATAGGGGTAGTGGAGGTACGCGCCAGGGGGTGGCATTTGGGGGGGGGGGGGGGGGGTCAAAAGAGAAAAAAATTAAAATAATAAAAACTAACAGAAAATCTGAATTTTATTCGAAAATAAATTTTTAAGGTCGTAACTGTGTTTTATATTTTATTTGTGTAATTTTTTTTTTATAAATATTTTTCAACTCTACTATTTGCAAATTAAAAATAAATTTCTTTTTAATTTTTCAAAACTAGTTTTTTTTTTTTAAACGAGCTGAAAGTATATTATATTTCTGAGGTAAAATGGATAAACAAATAAAAGTCTTCACACAAATGAAATTTTATTCCACAGCAACAACGCGTTTCGAATTTTTTGTGTTCATCATCAGGAAGACATCAAGGATGTGGTGCTGACGGGTTGGTCCAGTGAAAAAACCAAAGGTTTTGGTTTCTTTTTTTTGTTTTTTTGAAATTGAAACTTTTTTTAAGTTTATTTCTTTGATGACTATTGTATTTATAATATATTATATATATTTGATTTTGAAAAATTAAAACCACAATAAGAAATGGGAAAACAAGACTAAGATTTGTTTTTAAAAAACCCGTAACAAAGCGGTCTTCGTTTCCCAAGGGAAAGTTTTCAAAAAAAAAACCAAAAACAGTTTTGGGTTTTTTGAAAAAACTTTCTGGAAAACGGAAGACCCGCTTTGTTTTTACCGGGTTGAAAAATCTTAGTCTTGTTTTCCCATTTTTTATTTTTTTTTTTTTTTTGTGGTTTAAATCAAATTGATTTGGTTTGTTTTTTCCCACGTGGTTTAATTTGTTGGAAAATCTTTATATTATATTTTATATATATATATATATATATATATAAACGAGTACTGTAATAAGATAAAAGTGTGGGACTAGAATAAGCAGTCTAAAATTGAATAATTGGTTGTAATTTCATGAAAATAAATATTTTGAGGACTTTCTGGAATTTTGAAGGTTAACGGATTATGAACGGCCAGCAGTGGGGGGGGATCTTACGACCGTTTCGGGTCATAAAAGATATTGCTACATGAGTGTGTATAGATGTTACAGGCTATAAATATTACAGTACATATTGTACTATTGTATGTACTATAAATATTAGTACATTCGTACACTTATTGATTGTATTGATAAGACTAATGTTTAGACTTATAGATGATACCTCTGCAGGTGATCTTGGAGTCGTTGTATGGGCTCAAGCCACTGATGGACCTCACCTTGGACCTACTGGCTTTTGGAATGACACAGGAATACCAACAAATTATTTCCTTGATATATCCTATAAAGATGTAAACAGAGGAACCTGGCAGTTCACAGATAGTCAAATCATCGGAGATATAGATGGTAAGTTACTAATAACATGGAGTAAGGATAATATGGTTGTAAACTGGGCTGCCAGATTTGGTACTATAGTACCAATTTATTTGTTGGTAAAACTTTATTTTTGGGCTTTTTCCGAAAAAAGCTAAAAAATTTTGGGGTACGTTTTTGGTAACTTAATTTTATGTTAAAGTTTGTTTCAATTTATTTTGGTACTAAATTTTTTTTCTTAAAAAAATTTTTTGAAATCTAAAAATTTTAAAAAAATAACCGAAAAATTAAAATTTTAAAACTAACAAAAAAAATTAAAAAATTTTTCCCAAAAAATAGGGTAATTCGGGGTGTTTTCCAATTTTATTAATAATATTTGATAAAACCCCGGTCAAATCATTAAAAACCCGGAAAGGGGGCAAAGTGATTGGAAAGCAATTTTAAATTTCCCGGGCGATAATTTTTATTTTCCCGATCGTTTCCATTTTTTTAATCGTTTATTTCGTTTTATTTTGGCTAAAATTGGATCAAATTTTTTGGGATTTAAATGGGAAAATTAATTTCGTTTTTTTAAATTTCCGCTTAAACAAATAAAACCATTTTTTTTTGAAATTTTTGAAAATTTATTTTTTTTCGTTTAATTCATTTTTTCCCGATAATCAATTAAACAAATAAACCTTACTTATATAATTTAAATAAATTTTGTAAAAAAAAAAAAGACGGTTACTAACCCTTTCCAACATAAAACATTTTTTTGTAATTTTTTGTTACCCCATTCAAATTTCACAAAAAAAAAAAAAGGGAATAAAAAGAAAAAAGGGCCTTTACTTTTTTTTTTTGTTCCTCCAAAATTAGGCCCCCGAAAATTTTTTTTTTGAACATTAATTTGTTTCAAAATTTTTTTAGATTTTGTTAATAAACCTTTTAAAAAAAACCCCCCCGAAAAAATTTTTTAAAAAAACCCCAAAAAAAAAAAAAAAAAGAAAACAAAACAAAAAGTTAAAAAAAAAAAAAAAAAAAGAAACCTAAAAGCTAAATTTTAAGGTTTTTTTCCCTTTCCAATTTATACAAATCCAAAAAAAAACCTAATTGAAAATTAAACAAATGTTTTTCCTTAAATTCTATATAAAACATATTAATTTACCAACTCCATAATATAAATAGTTTTCACTAATTGGTGGAAAAATTAGTTTTTTACCAATATTTACTCACAATTTCATTAAAATAATTTTTTAATTAAATAAATTTTAAAGGTTTTGTTTGTTTTATTTGTTATATAAGAATTATATTATTCACTTTAGAAATTGGCTTTATTAATCTTTTGGAAGTATGTAGAATTTTTTTTTCATCGTGCTCTAGTTCTTATAAGACGTTATGTTGTGTTTTGTGTGTCAGCCATTTGTTAAATGTAATTTACAGATATAATAGTACATATTATCTGTTTAAATGAAATCTCAAACTTAAATATAATTCAATGTTTTCTTACCTCGACTTCTTATATTTAACGCCATTATTTTTTTTTTATTTAGGTTTGATCAAGCGTCAAACAGTAAAACACCTTTATGCCAACGTCTCGTCTATATTTGTAGACATCAGCAGGGCTACATCAATACAGAATTACTCTAGTAATTAATTTACTATAATTATTGTGTTGATTCCTGTAATACCATAATTAATTTCTGTATGGATGTAGCTCTGAAGAGGTTTACAAATATAAACGAAACGTTGACTTAAAGGTATTTTACTGTTTGACGCTAGACCAAACCTCGATAAAAAAGAAAAACAGTAACTTAGATACATACATAAATAAGGAATTTATTTTTTTTTGCAGGTTTAATATTGGGAAATGAAATTATCGATTTGGAACAGAGACAAATAGATATTAGATTGTCACACTTGCTAGAGAGTTACTATCTTGGTAACAAACATTTTAAACTGAGGTCATCAATGGCATCAAGAAATGAAGTTATACAAATATTAAAAACAATTAAAACTTTGATAATTGATCAGGTAATTGAGTATATTTCAGTTTTACAGGCTGTGCAAGCATTTTTTGTGTGATTTTTATTCTTGATTAGAAATAATCCACGCAAAAAACCCTTATTTTCCCTTGCCCTGCTTTTCCAGGGGGGGGCAGTGGCAACGTGCCCGCCTCTGGGACTAGTAGACCAACGAACAAGGCGTGTATCCAGATTGTGTGTCCAAATCCAAAATAAGTGTGCCCACCTTATAGCCAGGGCTCCTTGGTACGCCCGTAATATTGATATTCACCATGATTTGAAAATGGAATCCAATAGATAGTTACATCACTCGATTATACCAATAAAGACAACAAACTATCTACTCATCCAAACTTCCTTTTAAACAAACTTCCTAAAAAATCCTGCCACCAACCTTCCTCAACCTTACTGAACAATTTTTCATTACTGACTATCTGACTACTTTTCCAATGATGACTAAAAACTTTGAAAACCATGACCCTCAACAAGACCACTGGCCCGAATACGACATTCTTTACTGTACAGACAACTTAATTATCTGACAATGAATTATGACATTTCCCAAGTTATGGTAACAATAAGGAAGCAGTAGAAGGCCTCTGGGTCTGGAACGGAGTTACGACGTCACTATAGTGGGGATATTTTTTTCGTTGGACTAGTAGATACGGTGTTCAATACCTATTACTGGATCTCGACTTATTCACGCGGGAGATGCATAAATCTGAGCACGTCGTCCCTCGGAGAGGGCGTTAAGCAGTCCCGAGCCTCTCAAATGTCAGATACTTATTTAAAAGATCCCTGCTTTAAATACATTTGTTTTAGGTAAAATTTAAAACTCCCAACGTAGAGTGAACGTAGAATTTTTACACTTTGATTCCTATAGGTTAGGTTAGGTTGCAGTGGCAGTCCAATATGGGAACACATGTGGGTCGAGCATTGGCCCTTTGTGATACTACTCAATGATGATTAGGACAGTGGGAGTCCTAAATTTTTGCCTAACTGAAGTCTATTTAAAGTTGGGATCTTTAACGAGTAGCTAACATCGTACAGGCTCGGGGCCGACAGTTTAACGTCCTTCTTCGAGGGACGACGTCTCAGATTTTATTCACCTCCCACGTGAATAAATCAAGGCCAAGGTGGGGATCAAACCCCCCTATCAAAGTTAAGGAGGTGTTTCAATTAAAATGATAATTTGGCCTTTTTCGGTTTTTGTAATTTATCCAATTGCAAGGGGAAATTAATATGGGCTTTGGATTTTGTTTAATCACAAAGGTTCCAATTTTTAAGTGTGTTTTTCCCTTTTAGGCATCCAATAATAAAATGTTGCTTAAGGTATATTTAAAAGGTATTATAAAAATTTTATTTATGGCAACTTTTTGGCCAAAAATTTTGGCAAGTGTTAGCCTTTAAAAACCCTTTATATATGGCTTAAAACATTACCTAAAAAGCTTTAGGAAATTCTTTTTTAGTTTAATAATTTTAAGTTTTTTGGAATATTTGAAATTAAATTTTTCGAAAATTTTAAACTTTTTATAATTTTAAAAAATCTTTAATATTTATTAAATTAAACTTTTTAAGACTTCTTTCCATACGTTAGTAAGTAAGCTTTTCAAGAATTCTTTGAATACGTGTTAGTAAATAAACTTTTTAAGAGAATTCTTCCCTTACGTTAGTAAGTAAGCTTTTCAAGAATTCTTTGAATACGTGTTAGTAAATAAACTTTTTAAGAATTCTTCCCATACGTTAGTAAGTAAGCTTTTCAAGAATTCTTTGAATACGTGTTAGTAAATTTCAAGAGTTCATTTCATACGTTAGTAAATGTGTTTTCCAAGAATTCTTTTAATATGTATTAGTAAGCATTATATATTGCCGACCATGTATGCGGATACCACTTCTTCGCATATCTTGACTCACTATGCGAAATTTTAACCTAAATTTTGACTTTGGAGATATTCGCTAACTAGAAGCTATCTGTTATTCTCTTTGGCTTCCTCAGATGCTTTGCTTCGCTTTACCAGCGTAACAGACGAACTGAGGAAAGAACAATTGCATTGCTATTATTACACCAGTTTACTATTATTAACATATTATCATCTACGCTTATGTATTCATGTACCCCTTGAGTTTGTATAATGTTCCCCCGGTAGAGAAGCATGATTCTTAACAAACTGCACAATGATTTTAATAGTGTTAAGTTTGGTTTAGTCCAGTGCTCTCAATTTTTTCTGCCCCCCCCCTCTCCGCCAACTATAAATAATAGCATTTGTCTATAACATTGTTATAGATACACCCTACATTGTTAACATTAAAGAAAAGAAAAAAAAAGAAAGAGATATAGTTGAACTTACAAGAATAAGTTCATCAACATTGTTTATTTGTATATAAAAGATTTTAGGTGCATCAATTTGCCTGAAATTTTTTTTTAATTTTTATTTTACATAGTCACAACAATGTAAATGTAACATTACCAGTGACAATGATGAAGGAAATATATACATTATACATGGAGGCAGGGGGGGAGAAATAATCCAGTAATTATACTTCCTGGCGTGAAAAATAAGTTATAAAACTTAGATTAAATTTACAAGTCACTAGAGTAATTCACACTAATAAGTCTCTTGGCCAGTTTCTCTTCAGGCGCCTTTGGGGATTTCCTGGGATATTTGTTCAAGAGGTGTTTAGGACTAAGGGATTATTATTGCTACAAAGATTTTTATGAAAGGCTTTGTAGCGAGATATTGCTACTTCATGAACTGTTGAAACCTTAGGTCTGAATAGATTGTTTGATTTGCTATGTAAAAGGGACAATGAAGAATTTTTCTAAGAATTTTTGACTGAAGAGCTTGTATCCTCTGGGCATTGCTAGATTTTGTTGCTCCCCATATTTCAATACCGTAAGTCCAAATAGGCATAATCATAGATTTATACAGTAATAGTTTATTGACAGTTGTTAATTTTGAACGATTATCAAGTAAGTGAATTAAAAGTCTATATCGTCTGTTTAGTTCTGTTCTTTTCATTTTGGTATGGGGAGCCCAAGTAAGACGTCTGTCAAGGTTCAGTCCTAAGTATGTGGTGGCAGTAGCTTGAGGGATAGGAATTTTGTTAAGAAAGACAGGAGCTCATGCACCCTGCCTCAATGTGAATGTTACATGAACACTTTTCTGTTCATTGATACGTATTCTCCAACTCTTAAACCAGGATTCTAAAACGTTTAAGTGTTCTTGAATGTAGTAGGATGCCTGAAATTCAAAAATAATAATATCTTTGTTTAAACTGTAAACATTTTTGACATAATTATTGTACCATGTGCTGTTGGAAAATAAAATTAAGTAATATCAATAAATAATAATAAATTCAAATTCACCTTCGACAGCGTTAACTCAGGAGTATAATATCATAAAGAACATTTTAACATACAAAACAATTTGTGCTGATTTTTATTACTTCTTGGGGGGTCCCTCGAGCCAGTGGAATGTTTCTTTGAGGGTTCCCCATGGACTTTTGCGGTAGAGCTAATAGTCGCTGCGCACACTCTGACAGTGAGAGCTCCACTGTCAACTACTGAAGTGGCGTGCAATTACACTTTATTGTAGTACGGCGGTAAAAAGCATGTTTCAAATGGGGGCATGCCCCACTATTTGAGGAGCACTGGTTTAGTCCTATGTCTGCCCATTCTTCGACCTACAGAGGTTCAGGCTAGAGATCCAGGCCGGAGTATTAAATGATGGACTATATAGAAGCCTACTCCAGGGAAAAGTGGTTTTTTTTTTTTTTTTTTTTTGCATGATGTGGTGTCGTGGGACCCGCCTCCGCGAGGTCCACCTTGGGCACATGAGGGGGCTCGGTCGCATCCCTCCTAAGTGAGGAATGTGGTGGGTCCTCTCATGTGGCTAAAGGTTCTAGCGTAAAAAAGCACCGATCTGTAATTGCTTTGTTCATGGATTGGGCCGAAAGGCCGAGAATTATTACTACAAATCAAAACAGGTTTAGTCATATGTAGAAACCTATAGTATTTAGTTGTAACAATTTCCAGTCATTTGTGCACACGTAGGTAAATGTAAGAAGGCACATGGACTTGTTGAATAAGTGGCGGAATGTTTATTTATTTGTTTTATTTTATTTTTTTAATTTTAATTTTTTTTATTTATTTTAATTTTTTTTTCTTCTTTCTTCCTTCCTTATGTCATTTCTGTCTCTTAATTTCTGTTTTTTCCCTTCTCTCTTCCTCCACCCCCTTTTTTTTTGTCTTTCTTCGTGATGTGGTGTCGTGGGACCCGCCTCCGCGAGAGGTCCACCTTGGGCGCATCTGTGGCACCTCGCAGCCTTTCTAATATAGGAGGGTTGTATGGGCTTGCTGATGCGACCAAAGGGTCTCACTTTAAAAAAGCATCGATCTGTTGTGCTTTACTCATGGAATGGCCGAAAGGTTGAAAGACATGATGATAAATCAAAACTGGTTTAGTCCTATGTATGGCACCCGGATCTAAACAAAACACTGCACATGAATAATTCGGAATTCCTTGTACTTATTTTTATTGGTTTTAGTGAAAATGGCGCCAAGGATCAGTAAAGCTGTCCCTAATGAAGTCAAACCTGAGATATCGCTAACTATTGTCTACGACTGCAGTTGGAATGATTATGAATTTCTTCAATTTATAATGTCAGTTTTAAAATAATATATTATCATAAATTCACTATAAAATAGGAAATGACGATCTAAACTGGACACAATACGAGTTCAAAATCAAAGAAGGAAGTACGTCTACAGCGTGCTTAGTCTTACTCTCTCTTTTCTCCTGAAGACGGATTGCCCGAAAATTTTAATTCGTAAGTCTGTTTCTTTACTCTTTATGTCACTCTTCTTCGATTGCGAACTCGTATACAAGACTGGTCAACACAAATTCTTTGTACTCAAGGTTTCTAAGCTGATTTAGATTAATTCAGGGGTACTGATTCCAAAAATCGTACTAATTTGTCCTTATCAGGTCAAGTTATTGAGTTGTTTGCTATTGTCTTACCTGTTTTATCTTCAAAATTAAGCGTATTTTGAAATTCATTCTAGCGTCATAATTACAATTCTAAGTTGTTATTGTGATCAATCCATTGCATTCGTATTTATATTTATTCCAAATATTTTTATGTGATTAATGAATACGTGTCTTAAAATGGAATAAAAATATTGTTTCCTTCGGTTTGTCTGTCTTTATTGTAACTATCGCCTTCCTACAAACAGAGGTATAACATAGCACAAAAACTAAACCTGATAGAGAAAAGACGACAGCATTTCTGGAATCATCGCTTTGAAATTAGGTAAAAACTGTTAAAATACCTTATGCATCATGACAAACATTTTTGTTGCTGTCCCATATAATTATAAATTAATATTAAACTTTTGTGATTAAATCATATAACACTAGCTGACCTGGGGAACTTCGTACCAAGTCATCCAGGAACCGGTGAACTTTGTAACAGTTTATGATTATCGTTTCAACTTTAGCTAAATTTAAATTAGTGTTTAATTATTAAAATAATAGTTGACCCAAAAGATGTTCAGTGACTACACTTGGATGAATGCTGTCATTTTAATTAGCTTGGTAATGGACTGCATATAGATTCAAATAAACGTGAGTGGTTCGTCTAGATAGCCCAATGCTCACTCGAATAGTTTGCAGTCTGGAATCTTGTTGCTTGTTTGTTCCAAATGAACAGAAACGAGAAGTGGAGTTCTCTGGTGGTGTTCAATCTTGCTTCTTATTTCTCATTGAAAGTTAGTTTAAAGTTCGCGTTGTCTAAGAGTAAGTTACGCTGCGTATTTGTATCACCACTTGTACCTCTGCATCGTCTCCTACAACCCCTACTGCCCAGTGTTTCCCAAAGTGGGCGGTACCGCCCCCCTGGTGGTACATATACTCACACATATACATATACACATATAAAAATTACCAATCTAACTGAGATTATCTTTTTAGGTCTGTTGGTGAAGCAATCGATCTTAACTTACAATCGAGCACTATTAGCCTAATAAACGGCGAGACAGGGACTCTCATTGTTCGAGATGAACAATCGATAACAGATCTGTACCTCACATGGGTCAATACTCCATCAATCATCAAGCGTAACAAATCACGCATTCTATTTTATTACCTTTTATATATATATATATATATATATATATATATATATGGTTAACCCACAATATGAAATAGGAAAACAAGACTAATCAACCAAACTGAGTTGGGCTTTTGACTCTGACGAAGACTGCTTGCTACGGTTGAAAGATCTTAGTCTTCTTTTCCGATTTCATATTGTGGTTTGATCATTGATGGTTATTTCATGTGTTTATGTGAAATCTTTTTATATATACATATATATTCTATGTTTTGTTATTGAGGGCTAGGTCAAATAAAAGAAAATAAACTCCTTCCTAGGCCGACGTTTCGATGTATTTGTATTTCATCTATTCAGGGCTAAATTTAGAGTGACGAACTAAATAATACATTTTCAACCAAAACAAACTACAACTCACTTAAGAGAACTAACACAAATTTTTTTAAAGACCAACAGATACATACAAAAGGTTATTTTATAATCAGAGTTGTTGAGTACACATCTATTTAAAAGAATCAGACAAAAGGAAATTAGTTTTACCTTGGTAAATTTATACATTTATAAATATGTATATAAATATATACATGTTTATGTATAATATAAAAAGGATAAATCGGGATGCGATCAGTTTCTTCCACTTCCAATCAAAATCTCATTCCCGACGTTTCGCTGTTATTCAAAATCCTTTTTCAAAGGCCTACAATACAAAGGAAATTAAGAACTTAAATACGTAAATTTTAAACACCAAAAAAAAGAAGTACATTAAGAACAATTAAATACTATCGTGAGTATTAGGATAGCAATAAAAATAAAATAAAAAGAAGAAACCTATCTAGAAAAAATTACGATGAACTTACAAAAGTAGGAATATTTGAAAAGTTTGTTCCTTTTCTTTAGTTTGTTCATTTTCAAATATTACTACTTTTGTAAGTTCATTGTAATTTCTTCTAGATAGGTTTCTTCTTTTTATTTTATTTTTATTGCTATCCTAATACTCATGATAGTATTTAATTTTTCATAATGTACTTCTTTTTTTTTTTGTGTTAAAAATGTACGTATTTAAGTTTTTAATTTAATTTGTAATGTAGGCCTTTCAAAAAGGATTTTGAATAAAATCGAAACGTCGGCAATGAGAGTTTGATTGGAAGTGGAAGAAACTGACCTCATCCCGATTTATCCTTTTTATGTTATATATCTGTCCCACGACAATTCATTACTGTTTTGTATATATATAGCAATGTTTCCTTATCTCAACCACATATATTTAAAACTATTTTTATTTTTTATCGAGGTTTCGTCTTTCTTCAAACAATATAACTTTAAACTGACGTTTCGTCTATATTTGTATACATCTTCAGGGCTACATCAATACAGAATTTAATTAGAGTAATTTTTTTTCATGTTACTGTAATTCCTTTCTGTTTTGATGTAGCTCTGATGATGATTACAAATATGACCTATAGGTGTTTTTGACGAAGAGGTTATATATTTACCACCGGTATGCAGTTCTTTTCAGTATTTTTACTTATTCGACAACATTGAAATGGTTTCTTTGATTTTTTGAAATGAAATACTTTTTCAGTTCTAAGAAGTTTCAGTTCTCAGACTCACCATAAGACAGTTTCACGTGAATCTCTAATCACAATCATGCTAGTGTGATTCCTTATTGTGATTCTTGTTTTAACCACAACTGTTACCATAATATTTACTAAAATTATATTTAAGTACTAACAAATAATCACAGATAATACAAACAAAAAGTAACTTAAAGTCAGTGGGGTTAGCAATTAGTACCCCCCCCCCCCCCACCAACAACCTCGGTAACCTTCAAAATTCCAGAAAGCACTCAAAATATTTATTTTCATGGAATTACAAGGATCTAATTTTAGACTGCTGTTATTAGTCCCATACTTTCATTTTATTACTGTACTCGTATACAAATACAGTCAAAAAGTACTTAAGTATTTGTTCTAAATATAAACTTGTACTAAGTATATATTTAGCACTAAATATAATACTTGTACTAAATTTAAACTTGTTATAAATTTAGTTACAAAAAAAAAACCAAAGATTTTTCAAAACAAAAACGTTTTAATTCAAATCATAAAAAAAAATTGTAAAATTAAATTAACTGGCTACGTCTAAGAAGACAAGCTTGTCCTCCAGTCTACATTAACAACTTTCCCCTCCCAATTGTTAATATGTAGTGCGATATATGGGGATGTACATTGACAAACGACTGACGTGGAATCCACATTCAAGACTTAAGAGACTATATAACATGCTATCCAGACTTCTCGACAAAAGATCAAACTTGACTCTACACAACAAAAGACTAATATATACTATAATACTTAAACCGATTTGGACTTACGGACTTGGAATCTGGGGATCAGCCAAGCGTACAAATATCCAAAGAATTCAAACAGCCCAATCCATAATCCTTCGAAAAATTGTAGAGGCTCCCTTTTATGTTTCTAATGATACAATCCATAACGATTTAAAAATTCCTTTTATCCACTAGGAAATCCGATCACGATACCGCAAATTTCATGAATCTTTACCCTCCAACCTAAACCCTTTAATTTAGCAATTATCATCCCACCAACCCTACCAGAAGGCTAAAAAGATGTTGACCCCGAGATTTACTGAGCAATACTAACTGATTTCCAGTGATCAGAATAACGTATATTGAGTACCACTAATGGGTAGTTCTCCACTCTTTATTTCATTTTGTCATTTATCATTTATCAATATTACTTGTTACCTATTGGGTAGTTGTCATAATATAATAATAATAATAATAAAAAGAAAACTGGCTACGTAAATAAATATAATAAACTTTCAACCCCTTTACAAAAAAAAATAAAATAAATATATTTTTAATTTGCAAATATTACAGCTGAAATAATCCGTTAAAACAGTATTACAAACATAAAACATAAAAACAATTGTGATCTGAAAAACTCATTTTGATTTAAAATTTCAGAGTTTTTGTTTGCCTATTATTTTTTTTCTATTTTTACCCCCTCAAAATGCCACCCCTTTGCCCTCCGCTCTTACCTCCCACGTGAATAAATCAGGGATGAGAGTGGGTATTGAACCTCGGACGTACCAGTCCAGAGGCGAGTGATGCCGTTGGGCTAACCTGACCCCTATATTTCCTGATTAAATGTATATAATTTGCTGACAACCAGTTTTTTTTTTTTTGAGATCGCATTCATTTAACGTCACTGTTTTGGGGGCCAGGCTAGCTCAGTGGTTACGTGCTCACCTCTGAACTGATAGGACCGGGGTTCAATCCCCACCAGCCTCTCGATTTATTCACGCCTGAGGTGAATAACTCTGAGCGCGTCATCCCTCGGAGAAGGACGTTAAACCGTCGGTCCCGAGCCTGTACGATGTCAGGTACTCGTTAAAGATCCCTACTCTAAATACACTTGAGTTTGGCAAAATTTAGGACTCCCACTGTAGAATCAATCTTCATTGTGTGGTATCACAAAGGGCCAATGCTTGGCCTACGTGTGTTCCCTTGTGGGACTGCCACTGCAACCTAAAGTCACTGTTTAAAGTTAAACATTTCATTAACTTATTAAACTTGTTATAAATTTAGTTATAAAATGTTTCGATTGTTTTATATTATAGAATATATCAGAGTTGGTTATTGGAATATTGAAAGAGTTATTGGAAATGAATTGTTGGAGGTTGCTTTGAAATTGATGTGAGTGGGGGACTGTTGGGACTGCAAGCAGCACTGGTGAATCAATCTTTTGACACAAGTCGTCCTCGTGAAGTGGTTTATCTTGCTTTGACTGGTATGATCCCTGACAGGGATTTGGCAGCAGCGCGACCTATTCTTCACTACATACATGATTCATTCCCAGGTAACTTGATTATAACTCCCAAACTCAATTGTAATTTTTTTTTTTTATTCTCTTGTGGTAGTGAGACAAACTACCACAAGGTTAGTTTAACCTCTTTGTCTTAAACTAGGAAAGACAATAAATGTCGTGCAATAGAGTTTAAGGGAGTTACTAGACCAAGCCTGGCCACTCACGGCCCGCGATTGTTTTGAGATCACAACTTTTATGCACGAGCTGCAGGACGACAGGCATCAAAAGTACAATGCTCGGACGCTAAATAAATTTTAAAAATCCTTAACTTAGGACAAATTTCCATTCATAAAAAGTTTTGCTGCAATAATATTTTGGTTTTTTTTGTTTTTTTTTTTTTGGCTCCATATACATCTGTGAACAAAGATTTTTGTTCATGTGTGAAATTAGACAAGAATAAAAACAATTGTTTTATAACAGGCCAAAATTTGCAGGAAGTAATGAGGATCTCAACAAGTAATCTTACTACAGCTTCAAAAAATGAGATAGGACGCATTGTCTCATTGAGTAATAAAATTATTACACTTTTCAGAATAAAATATATACTAATTTGATTTCTGAATTTTTTTTTAAATTTAATGCTATTAACGGATGATATGAACGCGTCCACTGTCCTCTGCCCCAACAATGCGGGCCCTCCAGCCAAAATATCTGCCCATCCCTGGACTAGAGCATAAGTAGAGGATAGAATTGTGTAAAGCTAGAAATGGACTAGGATCTACGAAGTATGAACTGCGCATGTGCAAATCCATCAGTATACTATCGCTTGAATCGATAGTGCATAGATCTATCTATCGATTCTATACCATCAATATAATATAGACTCACATATGAATCTATATTCATTAATAGTTTATGTTTGATTTTAGTTAAGTTTTTACATATAATCCATCATTAATATAAAAAATCTGGAAAGGCCTGCAAACAACTTTACTATAAGTAAACATAATATCATAATTCTTGGGTATATAATATATAATGTTCTATTTAGGTATCTTATAAATGTCTAAATTGGAGATGTTTATTAGTCTTTCATTCCTGGAGGTAGTACAGATAGTGATTGATCAACTTATCCAATATATTTTGAGGTAAAATGGATAAATAAACAAAAGTCTCCACACAAATGAAGTTTTATTCAACGTGTTTCGAACACTTTGTGTTCATCATCAGGAAGACACTATAATACAAATTATATCTAATTAGTTCCAAAAATTAGAGTGAAATAATAAAATTCAATTAAGAGAATTCAAGACATACCCGTCAGTACCACATCATTGGGTATGTCTTGAATTCTCTTAATTGAATTTTATTATTTCACTCTAATTTTTCTAACTAATTAGATATAATTTGTATTATAGTGTCTTCCTGATGATGAACACAAAGTGTTCGAAACACGTTGAATAAAACTTCATTTGTGTGGAGACTTTTGTTGGTTTATCCATTTTATCTCAGAATGAGTAAATACCACACAATTACGGATTGCACAACTAATGATTTTAATTGTATTTTATTATTTCACTCTAATTTTGTAACTGATTAGATATAATTTTGTATTATAGTGTCTTCCTAATGATGAACACAAAGTGTTCGAAACGCGTTGAATAAAACTTCATTTGTGTGGAGACTTTTGTTTGTTTATCCATTTTACCTCAGAATGAATAAATACGACACAGTTACGGATTCCACAACTAATGATTTATCCAATATATTATTTTTGTATATCACCCCACTGATGCATATAATATTATTAGTACAAATACAGCAGTAATAACTTTTTTTAAAAGCGAAAGTGTAGATTTCGTGTTACGAAATAATCTCTTACACAAGAATATGGATTTTGTTCCAATAGCCAGTGGATCTCTTACATAGTTTACCTGACCTCCTTCTACATTGAATATTCAAGAAGAATTTTCCCATTTAAAACTTGAATATATTCCAATTTTGTTTGAAAAATGTCAGAAACATCTCAGAAAAAAATGTCATTTTAAGATAATTTTTAATTTAAGGAGTAGGATAATTACATTTATTATTCTTCATGAATGTTTTCAATTTTGAATTATGTTTTACAGTTTTTGGTCTTTTATAGAATTATTCTACTGGAAATTTTATGACTTTCTAGTATTTAATAAAAATCACTTTTCTTTCCATTTGTCTATAATATATATACGAATTCACTCTGAAAGAGTGTTATCTTTTTCCTGCGTGCTGCACTCTGTTATGAGGTTGCTGTAAATTTATATTGAGAAAATATATATTAGTAGTCATTAGCCAGTTTAACATACTCAAATCAAAGTTTTGTTCAAGGGTGCTATACGATAGTATATAGAGTATACTATCTTGTAATCATGTAATCTTGTAATCTTGTAATCATGACGACGTCAAGTCGTATATAGATTGATTATAGCATTTTGTGAGACTAATCCATCATACCATGCAAAGCAACAAACATTTTTATTCATTAGTGGTGAATTTTTACACGTAAAAATATTATTCCTCTTATATCTCATATAAGTCAATAAATTATTTAAATTTTTCCATTATACTTCTAAACATCAATTTTATTTCAGTGGATTCACTCAAAAACAACACTGGGAAGTGACTTCGGCTTTTAGTTCTACATTTCCCCGTTTTTAAAGGTTAGGTTAGGTTGTAGTTGCAGTCCTGTAAGAGAACACACATAGGACGAACATTGGCCCTTTGTGATACCACACAAAGAAGATTGATTCTAAATTGGGAGTCCTAAATTTTGACTAACTTAAGTGCATTTAGAATTGGTATCTTTAATGAGTACCTGACATCGTACAGGCTCGGGACCGACGGCTTCATATCCTCTACAAAATGCCGAGGAACGCGAAGATCAAAACGGGTTTAACGTAAGTTGTGCCCGTTCTGTGTGTTTATTTATATGTCCTGTGTCCATTAGTTTAAGCAACCTATCGAGTTTAAGGTAACATCGAGTACCTTGTCGGACATTATATTAGTTTTTCGTCTTTTAGTATTCAGTGTTTCTTAGTTATAAGTTAGTTTAGTTTCCACCTCAAGGGAATATTTTAGTACCTTGAGGCGTAGTGATAAGTTGTGTTGGTCTTGATTGTGTATTTATATGTCTTCGTTATATGTGTTCAAGTTATATTAGTTAAAGTGCAACTGATAAGGGAATTTTGAATACTTTATCGGTAATCATTTCCGCACGTTACCTGGGCTTTAGCTCGTCTATTACTCGTGGCTTAGGTAAGTTTTTGCGGAGTGACTGTCAGAATTCGTGCTTAGGATTGCGTTGCCCGCCCTCGCGAGGTCCACCTCTAGCACCTCCATGCTTTCAATGGAGGTGGCTAAAGGGCAACTTGTAAACAAGGCCGTTAGGCCCTGGCTTGACTAAGCGATTATGGCACAAAAATGCCGAGGAACGCGAAGATCAAAACAGGCTTCATATCCTCTCCAAGTCACGAAGTACTCAGATTTATTCACCTCCCACGTAGATAAATCAAGGATGAGAGTGAGTATTGAACCTCTAGTCTAGACGTACCAGTCCAGAGGCGAGCGACTGCCGTTAGGCTAATCTGGCTCCCATATTTCCTGATTAAATGTATATAATTTGTTGTCAACCTGTTTTTTGAGATCGCATTCATTTTTGCGATAAATATTTTCAAAATGTACTTTCAGATCTTCACGTGACTTACCTTACATCTACTTTTAATGAGGAATCATTTAGAAGCCTTTATGGATACGCCAAGCGGCCATATCAGTCGCACACGCAGCAAACTGTTTTAAAGGCCGACGCCTTATCAGTACTCACGTCTAACATATTCAAAGGTAATTCTATGTAATATCTTGCTTCAAATATAAGATTTTACATTTTTCAATGTGTTTTTACCAGTTGTGTGTCCTATGTTGTGAATGGAGGGAGTTATATCTAAATTTATTTAGATGGACATATATTTAAAGTCCATTTCTTTTTATATTTTAGTACATACATGGGCAACCTTACGCTAACTGGAGCCCGCAATATCTAATTCCAAGTGATCGCAGGCCATATGGTAATTTCTGCGGTATTTGCATGCATACATCCTATATACGTAGACTGTGTGCTATACAGTAAACCCTCACTTTTTGCGGGTAATGGGGACCGAAGACAACCGCGAAAATCCGCGAATAATGGACGCACCTTTATAAAAGCCTCTAAAGCTTAAACAACGACCTTTCCAACAGAGAGAGAATCCTGACCTTACTGAATACTGTACTGTGTTTTAAATACAAATGAAAAACAAAAAGAAAAAAAATAAGAAATAATTAATACAAAAAATTACGCCTTTACCGACTATAAGAAAGAAAGAGAGAGAGAATTACTTCTAACGTAGTGTAGTATTATTATTATTAGTATGTAGTATTATTAATGTAGTAATTATTTCACTAATTATGCAGTATTTACTCATTGTAGGGTAAAAAGTTAATGAAATGGTCTCCACATATAAAAATTTAATGGTATAAACAACTCGTTTCGAACACGTAGTGTTCTTCTTCAGGCATTAACTAAGGGTGAGTGTCAGTGGTACAACTGTTGTACCAGACTGACAGGTTAATATCCTCTCCGAGGGACAACGGGCTCAGAATTTTGTTCGCCTCCTTCGTGAATAAATCGATGGCCAGAGTGGGTATCAAACCCTGGATCTATCAGTAAAAAAGCCACTGGGCTACCCCGGTGCCGTAAACCATACACTGAAATGAATGTCAGTTATCAGTAAGAAAGCCACTTGGCTACCTTACATACACTGAAATGAATGTCAGTTATCAGTAAGAAAGCCACTTGGCTACCTTACATACACTGCAATGAATGTCAGTTATCAGTAAGAAAGCCACTTGGCTACCTTACATACACTGAAATGAATGTCAGTTATCAGTAAGAAAGCCACTTGGCTTCCCTACATACACTGAAATGAATGTCAGTTATCAGTAAGAAAGCCACTTGGCTACCTTACATACACTGAAATGAATGTCAGTTACCAGTAAGAAAGCCACTTGGCTTCCCTACATCACTGAAATGAATGTCAGTTATCAGTAAGAAAGCCACTTGGCTACCTTACATACACTGAAATGAATGTCAGTTAAAAAATGTGACATTCAGTTACCCACTATAGAGTAATATTGAGGAAGAAACCCTAACAGTGTTTACATTGGATAGAAACAAACGACAGTTGCAAAAGAACACCAACAGCCATACCCATGTTGAATAAACCTTCTGCATGCGATCTCTGTAGTTAAACAATATTTATTATGTTTTTCACTTGGATGGGTGACACGCATTTGGATTCCACATCCAGTTGGTAATATAATTCGACTATATTTGTTATACAGGGATTAACACATGTAGGCGTGTATTAAACCAATTAATTTGGTTCATTTATTTAAGTTGTAATCATTTATGCATATTTATTACACTACTAAAATTGTTTGATTGGTTTGCAGATCGAGCAGCTACCAGAAAACTAAGACCATTCCGATGTAAGGAGTATCCTAAAAATGACTATCCAATTTACTTTGAATATATTAATCCTGGATTACATACAGTGTATATCATACAAGCTGAGTTTTTATGTAAAAGTAAAACAGGCATTCACATTACGGTAATAAATCTACTGCTAATGTTAACAAGTTTGACATTACATGTTATATAGCTTTAATGTTTACAGTTGCAGAACAATAACAACGGTGCTATTGAAGCTTGTATTTCAAGAGATCGAAGTTCAAGAAATATGACTTGTCAGTATGTCGCTTTAAACATGCAAACGACATTTTCTTTTGGCAACCCCTGCTTCAATTGGATGAAGCCAATAAACAGTACTGACTGTAAACCTGTTTATTTAATGCTGAGAGGATTTTCATCGCAACTTAACTGCCTTGGTCAGTATTGTTCTATAGACAGATGAGTGGTTATAGCCCTCTGTTTATGTTTAGGGTCCAGGGTAGCTCAGTGGCTTGCGTGCTTGCCTCCGGACTTGTAGATTGAGGGTTATATTCCAACCGAGGGCTGGGTGGCCAAACAACAACAACAAAAACTAAGTTGTTAACTTGCTGACAGGAACAGAAGAATCTTCAAATGGCACTTTTAAGAATAATGTAAAAATGGAAAATTAGACACACACACACACACACACACACACACACATACACACACACACACACACACATACACACACACACACACACACACACACACACACACACACACACACACACACACACACATCGCTCTCACACACTTTCAAAATTGAAAAATTAATAATCATATTAAAAATTAACGATAACAATGAAAAGACGGTTTTTTTTTTGGTTTATGATATTGATATATGTGTTTTGCCAATTTCCGATAAAAAATAAAAATAGCATATATATATATATATATAATGATTGGTCCTGCATCAACCAATCAGATATTAGAACCAGATCCCTCATGCAGATATATATATATATATATAAATCAATGATCAAACCACAATAAGAAATGGGAAAACAAGACTAAGATCTTTCAACCGTAACAAGCGGAAATATATTATATATATATATATATATATGAAATAACGAACGGTCCAAACCGGGCAGAAAAATAACTGAAAAAAAACAAGATCTAAAGAACGAAAACACTTACTGGGATCAATATTTGAAGAAGAAGGAAAGAAGAAGAGGTACGTTCGTTCAATACTGTCGGTGGAACGTGAATGTTTCTTCTTCTTCCCTTCTAGTCTCTTTTTGACGATGAACTTCGTCTCGAAATATTGATCCCAGTAAGTGTTTTCGTTCTTTATGTCTTGTTTTTTTTCAGTTATATTTGTATATATATATATAATTATATATATTATATTTTTATGTTTACTTTGTAACGTTTGTTGCTCTTTGTGAATCGTTTTCTTGGTGATGACATATATATAAACACTTAATAAACGGAATGACGATCCAAACTGGACACAATACGAATTCAAAATTGAATAAAGGTTAGCACCCAGAGTAAAGAAACACAATTACAAACTGAAATTTTCGGGCAATCGGTTTTCAGGAGAAAAGAGGAAGGGAGACCAAGCACGTTGTAGTACTTTCAGAGTCCTGATAAATATAATTTTGGATATATATTAGCACAAAGAACAAACATAGTATGTATACTCTACACTATAAAAAGATTTCACATAAACACGTGAAATAACAATCAATGATCAAACCACAATAAGAAAATGGGAAAACAAGACTAGGATCTTTCAACCGTAACAAGCGCTCTTCGTCAGAGTCAAAATCCAACTGATTTCACGTGTTTATGTGAAAGCTATATATATATATATATATATATATATATATTGTATATACCGAAAAATCAGAATAAATAAACACATGATGCAATCAATGAAGTTTAAACCACAATGGAAAAAGGAAACCAATGAATCTCTCCTTGCCAACAGCCCAGCCGAACGTAGTCTCCAGGACAATAGTAGTTTCCAAAACTACGAGTATTTATCCGACCTCATCACATCACTCAACCGAAAACTTTACTTCTTTCTTTTCTTCACTAACACTTAATAAGTTATCTCTCTGGAGACCATCTACTTAGTTTTTCCTTTTCCACACTTGTTGCCAAGATTTACAAAGAAGAAATAAAATATTCTTAAAGGACAATTTGGCATTATGAACCCAGGAATTTTGGATCAGGAGGTCAGGTCGATGAAGAACAGATGGCGTGACTCGTTCTTCATGCCTCTAATATTTGTAATAGTTACACAGGTGTGGTCTTTAGCTTCTAAGTCTAATTGGAAAAATTCTATTGGAGTTGAGTGGTGAGGGTTCCTCACTATCACTTTTTCGCCTTTCAAAGTATGTGTGAAGAACTGGATGACGTGATAGGGATCTTCACTTCGCCTTTCAAAGTATGTGTGAAGAACTGGATGACGTGATAGGGATCTTCACTTCGCCTTTCAAAGTATGTGTGAAGAACTGGATGACGTGATAGGGATCTTCACTTCGCCTTTCAAAGTATGTGTGAAGATCTGGATGACGTGATAGGGATCTTCACTTAGCCTTTCAAAGTATGTGTGTAGAACTGGATGACGTGATAGGGATCTTCACTTCGCCTTTCAAAGTATGTGTGAAGAACTGGATGACGTGATAGGGATCTTCACTTCGCCTTTCAAAGATGTGTGAAGAACTAGATGACGTGATAGGGATCTTCACTTCGCCTTTCAAAGTATGTGTGAAGAACTGGATGACGTGATAGGGATCTTCACTTCGCCTTTCAAAGAATGTGTGAAGAACTAGATGACGTGATAGGGATCTTCACTTCGCCTTTCAAAGTATGTGTGAAGAACTGGATGACGTGATAGGGATCTTCACTTCGCCTTTCAAAGTATGTGAAAAACTGGATGACGTGATAGGGATCTTCACTTCGCCTTTCAAAGTATGTGTGAAAAACTGGATGACGTGAAGGGATCTTCACTTCGCCTTTCAAAGTATGTGTGAAGAACTGGATGACGTGATAGGGATCTTCGCTTCGCCTTTCAAAGTATGTGTGAAGAACTGGATGACGTGATAGGGATCTTCACTTCGCCTTTCAAAGTATGTGTGAAGAACTGGATGACGTGATAGGGATCTTCACTTCGCCTTTCAAAGTATGTGTGAAGAACTGGATGACGTGATAGGGATCTTCACTTCGCCTTTCAAAGTATGTGTGAAGATCTGGATGACGTGATAGGGATCTTCACTTAGCCTTTCAAAGTATGTGTGTAGAACTGGATGACGTGATAGGGATCTTCACTTCGCCTTTCAAAGTATGTGTGAAGAACTGGATGACGTGATAGGGATCTTCACTTCGCCTTTCAAAGAATGTGTGAAGAACTAGATGACGTGATAGGGATCTTCACTTCGCCTTTCAAAGTATGTGTGAAGAACTGGATGACGTGATAGGGATCTTCACTTCGCCTTTCAAAGAATGTGTGAAGAACTGGATGACGTGATAGGGATCTTCACTTCGCCTTTCAAAGTATGTGAAAAACTGGATGACGTGATAGGGATCTTCACTTCGCCTTTCAAAGTATGTGTGAAAAACTGGATGACGTGAAAGGGATCTTCACTTCGCCTTTCAAAGTATGTGTGAAGAACTGGATGACGTGATAGGGATCTTCGCTTCGCCTTTCAAAGTATGTGTGAAGAACTGGATGACGTGATAGGGATCTTCACTTCGCCTTTCAAAGTATGTGTGAAGAACTGGATGACGTGATAGGGATCTTCACTTCGCCTTTCAAAGTATGTGTGAAGAACTGGATGACGTGATAGGGATCTTCACTTCGCCTTTCAAAGTATGTGTGAAGATCTGGATGACGTGATAGGGATCTTCACTTAGCCTTTCAAAGTATGTGTGTAGAACTGGATGACGTGATAGGGATCTTCACTTCGCCTTTCAAAGTATGTGTGAAGAACTGGATGACGTGATAGGGATCTTCACTTCGCCTTTCAAAGAATGTGTGAAGAACTAGATGACGTGATAGGGATCTTCACTTCGCCTTTCAAAGTATGTGTGAAGAACTGGATGACGTGATAGGGATCTTCACTTCGCCTTTCAAAGAATGTGTGAAGAACTAGATGACGTGATAGGGATCTTCACTTCGCCTTTCAAAGTATGTGTGAAGAACTGGATGACGTGATAGGGATCTTCACTTCGCCTTTCAAAGTATGTGAAAAACTGGATGACGTGATAGGGATCTTCACTTCGCCTTTCAAAGTATGTGTGAAAAACTGGATGACGTGATAGGGATCTTCACTTCGCCTTTCAAAGTATGTGTGAAGAACTGGATGACGTGATAGGGATCTTCGCTTCGCCTTTCAAAGTATGTGTGAAGAACTGGATGACGTGATAGGGATCTTCACTTCGCCTTTCAAAATATGTGTGAAGAACTGGATGACGTGATAGGGATCTTCACTTCGCCTTTCAAAGTATGTGTGAAAAACTGGATGACGTGATAGGGATCTTCACTTCGCCTTTCAAAGTATGTGTGTTGAACTGGATGACGTGATAGGGATCTTCACTTCGCCTTTCAAAGTATGTGTGTAGAACTGGATGACGTGATAGGGATCTTCACTTCGCCTTTCAAAGTATGTGTGAAGAACTAGATGACGTGATAGGGATCTTCACTTCGCCTTTCAAAGTATGTGTGAAAAACTGGATGACGTGATAGGGATCTTCACTGGACGGCTGATTTTAACTGAACACTAATTGTGTCATCTTTAACTTGACATGAGAAGTTGGTTTCACCAACCACTTGCAACAATAAACGCGGCACAATGGTTGAGTATCACTGCTCTAATGTATAAAACGTAAAGATAACTTGAAACGAGTCAGTTTTATGCAATGTATGGACAAAACCTTTATAAAGGGAAAGTTATTATTTTCCCTTTATATTTACCTGTGTTCATTGACTTTCAGACTTGAACTGCAGAGGTCCTGACCAGATAGGCTTCAGCTTGCTCGTCACTGGTATGGCCTGCTTCACCAGTGTTCATGAAAACTGTCTTTCGTCAACAACAAAACTCTTCAATAGCGTTATTTATTTTCATATATCTTTTATTATACTGTTTATAATTAAATTCATTTTATAATTATTCATCTATTTACAATCCATTTTTCTTATTACAAATTATAAAATGAATTTTGATCTATATATAGGAATGCAGAATTGACTTGGGTGTTATTTGTTGTCACTTTTAATCAGAAATTGGAGTCAGGGTAACCCAGTGGCTTATGCGCTCGACTCTGGACGGTTTATTCAGTCGGGAAGTGAATAAATCTGAGCACTTCCCTCATAGAGGACGTTAAGCCGTCGGTCCCGAGCCTGTATCATGTCAGGTACTTGTTAAAGATCTTTACTCTAAATACACTTTTGTTATTTAGACTCCCAATGTAGAATGTTCATTGTGTGGTATTACAAAGGGCCTATATGTGTTTCCAAGGTGGAAAAAGAATATTTTGATATGCGACGTATATTCGCCCTGATATACGAAGATTCGCTCGAGACGCCTCTCGATAAAACGTTTATAATATTGTAATAAAATCAATTGTTTTCAATTTGATTTTAATACAAAATGTATAAAAGAAGGTCTGCTTCATATCTTTACAAATATATATGTAATATATATATATATATATATCTTCTGAGAATTCACGTTCTGAAAAGGAGGACAACACTGTTACAACCTGCTGCAGTGGTATAGCATTTTACTGTGTTACAAACTCCAATATACAAAAGAGATAAGATATTCCACATTACAGGTAAATTGGAAAATGCTGTGGTAGCTCGATATACGAATTTAATTCATTTTGTAACGATCATTTTATTTCAAAAAAATCGTATGTTATATCAATTTTTCCTATAGACATTAATGACAACAGAATTAAATCGTTCTAGAAATATGAATTCAACCTGAAAAATAATTAACATGTTCTAAATACCAAGCTAATATGGATTTAGTGTAAGGTAAATTCAATTCAGCCCAGTGGCATAGCAACTATTTTTACTGACCTGGGCGGTCGTATATCCCCCCCCCCCCCCCCCAAACAAAAACGTATAATTCAAATCATAAAAAAATGGTTAAATCAAATTAACGGGCTACGCAAATAAATATAATACATTTAAAACCCTAATAAAAATATAAATTAAATTTATTTTTAATTTTCAAAACTTACAATTGAAAATCCGTTTAGCAACAGTATTACACAAATAATAGAGTTGGAGAGATGTATTAACCAGGTGTTTGTCAATTTCCTCTAGAAAATCATTTAACAGCAATCACTTGATCCAAGAACCGCTTCCTAATTTGCCTTACGAAATGTATTATTGAACCATATACAGCTTCATTCATCAGGTAGACTTAAATTGAATATTTCACACAAATCCGTTATTTCTATAAATTATATGTTTATTACAATTTGTACCTTTTTTCTTAGAGTTTAAGTTTGATTGAAATATTGACTTGCATTTTTTTTTGTTTACCTCTACGAAACTTGCTAATAAAGGTTGATTTTTAGGAAGCCACTGTCAAAACTAAAACAATTACAACCTTAAAAACTCACTTTAGTATAAAATTTCAAATGTGTTGTTAACTTTTTATTATTTTAATATTTTAATCTTTTATTATTATTACCAACCGGTGCGGACCCCCTCCCCTTGCTACGCCACTGATCCAAAAGTTACCGGATTAGTGATTGCCAACCTGAATAAAAACAGGCAGTTCAGGGGAAATTTTTGTTATTTAATAACACGTCAGTTCAGTATATTTGAGAAGGCAGATCAAGTTCAATTAACCAGGTAGAGATAAAACGCTTCAAGAATATAACACCCCGCTCAGCTTTCATAATATCAATCCCCTCCTACTATATTTATATTACACTCCCGTAATACTGGCATTAAGACATGTTGACTTATACTTTATGTTGTGTTTTACATTGTATACGTGAAGATACGAGAGAAATGTCCGAAAACTTACAATATTATGCAAGAAGCAAATTCAAACAAGGTATGACGTTTTATTTAACAATTGATATGTATATAAGCAAAGGTCTGAAAATTAAATAACTATTTAACTTATAAATGTTAACTATTTAACTCATCTTATTCTACTAAATGCTATTGAAAATATTTGAGCTGTCATCATGACGTATCATTTCAGAATGAATTATAATGCTGCCAAATTAGGATGACTTTGATATGTAGCAGTAATTTAATTAAGGCAATTATGTATTCCCATTTATCAATATTAGTCAGCTCATCTATTAAGCAGCATTTTAGATGGTAATGTATACAGATATAGCCTGCCCGTGAAACAAGGCATCCTCAAATATATATAAGATGTCAATATATACTTTTAAATTAAATGAATCATGATTAATAACGAGGAAAAAAATGGTTATATATGTATAGAAGTGTCTAGAAATCACTTTAGGACCTCCACCGTTTAACGAGGCTGTCCGATGTCAAAGAAGATCTTAAACGAGGTTTTGGTTACTTTGGTTTTTAATAACACATGCATGAAAGGACTTCCATTGTTTCCATTCCATTATTCCATTGATTTTGAGAGGCTCTCTTTGATATATAAATTTTGTAAGTGACTATCAGCAACTGTTCAAACGTACTAAATTAATTCACTCATTAAAAAAAACAAATAAGAAACAAAAAAAACTCACTACGATAATTTTGACATCAATTGTCAGTTTTTGTTATTTCTTCTGAATGAATTTACCATATATAGGTCTGAAATCTATTTGTCGGTGACTTCAAGTGTTTTTTAGGGAGAAGTTATAAATTAGTTTAGAATGTATCTGTTCAAAATATCAAATACTTTCAATCAACATGAAAATAATAAAATAAGTCAATTAAGTGAAAATAAATTTATTTACAAAGTCGATCGTTTAAATGTTTTTTTAAATATCAGTTTCTTTTTGTATTATCTGAAATTAATTTTAAAGATTTTATGTCTTTTAATAAGGAAATTATTATGCAGTTACTAACATCTTTAAAGGGGTAGTAATGGAGTGATTAAGCGCCTCTAATAGCCTCTAACACTCAACTCCGACTTTCGGCCTTCACGAGGCTACCCTGTTAACCTGCTATATGCAGGGACAAACGAAAGAGGAGGAGAAGGTGATCAGGGGCTGGGCCTGACCACCTTCGTTTCACAACCTTCCTAATCCCCAAATCCCCTCCTTTTATCTCAGCCCCAATCTAAGGTGTTATGCAATCCGTGCCGAAGGATGGATGATACAGGGGTTTCTGTATTATGAACGGAGCCTCAAGGGTACCAGGCGACCCCCTTGAGTAAATAGCCTTACTCCGGTATGCGGTGCTCTGCCGGAGCGGACAAAATACCAACGATAAAGATACAGCGATTTCCCCCTGTAAGGCGAAGGAAGTCTGGAGACCATCCTCCGTAAGAGCAGAGGGTCCAAAAGCGCTAACTTGTGGGAACCTCCCACAAGTGCACCTGAGGACCCGAAGAAGACCATCCCGAAGAAGTAGAAAAGGAAGTATTTTCTCCCGAAACATAGGGAGCCTGAATGGACATTATCAATGATGGTTTGTGCAGATTCTGCAAAGAGGAAGAAACACCGTTGCACCTGCTGATAACTTGTAAGGCAACTTTGCTGCATAGAGGCAGGAGCTTCGGGACACTCAACAAAACATAGAAATACCGCTGGAACCAGCAAAAGTGCTGAGTTTCTTGGAGGCGTTGAGGCTAACTGCTGGGGTACTTTGGTACAGAAGAGGGGAAGTACAATAGTTTTTTTTAAGACGCAGTAATAGAGTCACCCTCAAATAATAAAAATAAAATTATAATAAAAAAGAACATCTTTATAGGTTCATAATATTAGTTAACCTATTAGTTTTCATTCGTTACTTATCCTTAATTCTTATTTTGAATGTTTTCAAGGCACTACTAGGTGATTGAACTAACCTATTACATTTAACTCAGATTTATATCTTTCCAAATTATTATTCTTGCCTTCAAATGAACCTTGTCAATAAATGGAAGATATTGAATTATAAAAACACTTATTGCATTTGCTCTGAAAACTTCAATAACGAAAAGTAGATTATCATTTTGCTTCTCATATCACCTACTTATATTTAATTTACTTCTGGTTATGAGATTCCTTTTCTTATAATTTATCGATTATTATTTTAAAATTGTTTTCTGCCTTCATATCTTTCAAATTATTTGTTCTCCTCTTCCGTTAAGGGATGGATTAAAAGTGTTTGTTACGAAATTAAAAAAAATTATATACATACTTTATTATAATTATTTACAAAAATGATAGGAATAATCTTCCAAGACTCGTGGGGGTTTTAAGTGTAAAATTCCCCACGGATAATTCAATGTTGATAATTATAAAATGATATTTCATGATTAATTTGACGGTATTTTTAAAAAGTAGATTCAAATTCATTAATAATAGGACTATAAAATTGAAATTTTAAAAGAGAAAGATTTAGTAAATTTTTTTTTATTTACATTGGTTATACATTGTGTACAGCTGATTTCTGGATCACCTGGAAGATACTATTTGAAAGTAGAAGTAAATATGGATACGGGAAATTGACTAGGGTTACTTATTATTAGTTTACAATATATACCATTAGTAGAATAATTTGAAGTTCCATTGAATTTAAAGACTGCACATGTTTACTAATTCCAAAAATCTTCTATTTATAATATATTTCCACTTCGCTCATTTGGAATTTTAACGAACTGATAGTATGTATTGGAGCCTGAAATTTAATTAATTACAATTATTACAAAATGTGATCTACCTGATTCTTTGGAAAGGTCATATGTTTAGTTTATTTTTATGTTTCTTACAAATTGTTATCGTCAAATAATGCTAAAAGATTGCTGCTGGAGTCATGCTGCCTTCTCAGTTTTTAAATGTTGTATTAGAAGAAGGTGAAGGTGACATAGATACCAAAGCAAATTACATCCCGGAATTGAGGTATTATTTATTTTAATTCTTTAAAGTAGTCATATTATTTAAAATTCACTGTTCTTTACTGATCAATTTGAACTGACATTTGCTTCGTATTTGCATTGGATTTTCTATTGGCCTCTGAAAACGTAATTTCATCAGTAATGAAATAAAATAAAACAATTTTTTACTTCTTTTATCTACTATTGTTTTTGAAGAAACACTGAAAAATCAATAGTAGCACAAGTTTGTTAATTCTTTCTTATGATTCATTATAAATCCATTTCTAAATTTTGTTTTTGTTTAATTTAAATGCAACTCCAAGCCATGTTATCACTTGTTTCTTGTAACTATTTCAGTAAAACCAGTAGAGATGTATTAACCAGGTGTTTATCAATTTCCTCAAGAAAATCATTTAACAACAATCACTTGATCAAAGAACCGCTTCCTAATTTGCCTCAAGTGTGCCTCACGGAATGTATTGTTGAACCATGTACAGCTTCATTTGTCAGGTAGATTTACATTGAATATTTCACACAAACCAGTTATTTCTATCAATTTATATATTTATTAAAATTTGAAGTTTTTTCTTTAGAATTTAGGTTTGATTGAAATATTGACTTCCATTTTTTTGTTTACCAAGCGAAATTTGTTAATAAAGGTTGATTTTTAGGAAGCCACTGCCAAAGCCAAAGTTTGAAGTTAAGTTACTCCCTGTAAGTTATACATTTTTTACTGATACTATTTACTTTGAGAACTTCATAATTGAAGGGTTAAGTAATAAGACTAGTTTTCTGCAAACTACTACAATTAACTATATTTTTTTTACTTTGTTTGTATTGACTATCTACAGATAATCAATAATTACACATTTAAACATTTCTTTAGGTTTTATTAGGTAGTACTATTTACTGGGATAATTTTAAATTAAAGCTCTAAGTAAATTGTCAAAGTTTGAAGCCCCAAGATGATTGAAATATATTACTGATTGTATGTTTACATTTGTTGAGAAACTAAGACCTTATTCTAAAACCCTTCTTATATGTATATATTTCTTATTTCAATTTATAAGTATAAGACTTCGTACTTTCTGTTAGCTTTATTGCAAAAGAATAAAACTTTTTTTTAAAAAAGTTCACTATCTTATAAGTTCAATGCCTTTGTTTATGGTTGCTATTTAAATTACTATTTTATTCAAAAGTTTGTGATTTTTCTTTATTGTTCTCTTTCAGATTTATAAAAACAAGTCGTCCAAAAAGTTCACCAGTTGTGAAGACAAATGGATGGTAATCTTCTTCATTATGACATTAAATTGACTTATCAACATTTAGTATGATTATTGCATGATTAATCAAAATTGAAACTATCTTCCATCTTTTAAATTATATTCCCAATTAAAAAAAAAATGCGTTTATGTATTGAATCGATGAGTAATTGCAGGTCATTTAATAGCTTTTAATAATATTCACAAAACCGAAGTTTAGTGATAATGAAAATGATTTCGATGTTTACACGTATTGAGGTTCTCTGATTTATTTTTTGATGATTTAGTTAGGGTGCGTATCCGAAATGTTGTAAACATACTATAGTTCTCACATTTTGACAAATATATGTTTATTCATTTGTCTATTTGTTTATTTCATATGTTTATTCTTTTTTTCATTTTATATTATAGGTGTACCTAATGATGAACACTAGGTGTTTGAAACACGTTGTGGTGAAGACTTAATATATTTTCCCCACCAATATGTTAGAAAACTATTCGATATTTATTAAGAAAAAAAAGAAGCATTTTAAATGAAACTTTTAAAAAAAATAATGAGCATTAGAAACTGTTCAAAGTAGAGTTGGCCAACTAAAGGATGAGAGATACAAAGGAACAAACAAATAGACTTCAATTATATATTGAAAACTGGAACTTCCTAGGAATTTTACTTGAAACCCTTCAAAGAAACATTCAGTATATAAGGTGTGATTGATTTCACATTGTAAATTGTAAAACTAATCTGTCCGAGTGAAGTGGAATAGAACTTGTTTTCAATAATTAGAGAAAAACACATTAACAATCCGATTCTGAATTTATACTTTTTCAAAATATTTCATATTAATAAAAAAAATAAGTTGACCAGGGTATTGTGTTCGCCTCTGGACTGGTCGATCTGGGGTTCAATCCCTACTATTGCCCTCGATTTATTTACGTGGGAAGTAGAAAATCTGAATAAATAAGAACGTCAAGCCTGTTTTGATTTAATCATGCACCTGAGTCTTTCGGCCATACTAATGACAAAACAAAATAGGTTGTTGTTTAGTGAGGAAAATATATTACGTCTTCACCACAAGGAATTTATTTTAAGACGCGTTTCGAACACTGAGTGTTTATCATCAGGCACATCTGCCCCGAGAAGAGGTGTTCAGTGATTGAGGAGTTAACTTAGTAAAATAAAATAAATTCCTTGGGGTGAAGACGTAATCTATTTTCCCCACAATCATGAGTAAATAAACACAGTAACTACTTGAATTGCTGGTGAGGTTGTTGTTTCTTAACGTGGAGCCCTTTCGCCCTTTGGTATATTCTCCATAAACAGGGCTGGACATTAGTAAAAGTTTTCATCTGAAAATATATTATAATATCCCTACTTGATACATTCCTTATTTAATTTTTTTATGATATAAGGATGTGTTTGTTCTGTTTTAGTCAGAAGACCAACTCGACATACCCAGACAGAGTGTCAACGACGAGTCCAGTCTACCTTTAATGATGGCTCTGGATGCTCTTTCAGAAGTGGAAGCTGTTTATTCTGAAAGTGATTCTGACTCGGAAACAGTTTTTACACCAACAGTTTATAAACCATCAGAATCTGCCAAGTCTATCAAAAACGTAACTGTCTTTTACCATCATCCTAGAAACTTATGGGGGACCTCATTTATCCATACATCATTTCAGTATACGTAATATATAAATTTATATTTATTTTAAAAAAAAGTTAGCAAGAGAGGAGCCCAGGATCGAGATGAACGTAATAATTGACATTTTGGGCCCAACCCTGCCCGAATTTCGGATCGGACTCGGGCCTTGTATCTTACCACTAATAAGAGTACAGTAAAAAGAAGTTGAATCATTGATTACTAGGTCTTACGGTGAATGTGCAATCATTCACATTGTTAGGGGGCCCAATCCCTTTACATTTAAAGACCTTTGTCTAATCCTTTGTGAAAAAGATAACAAAGAAATATACCTGCCTCTCAATATGAAACAGATGTACACAGATGGGGAAAAAGATTTCACATAAACACGTGAAAGAACAATCAATGATCAAACCACAATCTTAGTCAGAGTCAAAAACCCAGCTGGAATTGGGTTTTTGACTCTGACGAGGACCGCTTGTTACGGTTGAAAGATCTTAGTTTTGTTTTCCCATTTTATATTGTGGTTTGATCAGCAGATGAGTAAATACCACATTATAACAGATTGAACAAGTAATGAAGTTGAATTTTTACTGTGTCATCATGCATGCGTTTTTTTACGTATTGTATTTTATGCATTTCTGATATATCTTAATTGTACTTTAAATTTATTTTCATTGCTCGTGCAAAGTATATAAATACTTTTTTTACTTTCCCTCTATATGAAATATAGAGTCATAAAAGTATCGCGTTAGGGTTATAATTTTAATACCAAGTTTTCACGCCCCCTGAGAGGCTATGATTCTGGCTTTATAGTTAATATTTCATATGTTTTGGGTCAAAACTACTCTATAGTAGTAATAAGTTAACTTTATACGTTCCTTAGATTAATTTGATAAATAGAGCATTAAATAAACGGGAATAAAGTATTCATTTAAATGTATATGCTCCTTAGAAGAAGAAAAATAAGCATAAATATGTTAATACTAAATTTATTTTTGCATCATAGTATTAATAAAAGTTAACTTTAGACTATAATTACAAAAGGTGATCAAAGTTGTGACTGTCAGCTTCGAGACATTGATGTATTCGGCGAACTACTTGGGTAATATTGGTCAAAGTATACAAGAGATTGCTGTACATTCATTTGCAATTACTTGTCAACGTCCAAACCACAGTAAGAAATCAGAAGAAAGATCTTAGTAGTTTTTCTCATTTTTTACTTTGGTTTGGATGTTGATTTTTATTTCACTTGTTTATTGTAAAATCTTGTTAAACTATATGATTTGTATGCTATAATATCCAAATATCTACAGTATGAGATACTATAGTAGAAGAAGTACATTTGTCTCCTCGTTCGATCTGTTTGGATCGCGTTCTGTTTTCAGTGAAGAGACAAGCATCATATTTTCTCAAACCAAAAAAAAAAAAAAAAAAAGTTTCATTGTAATAATACATTTCAATCGTGTTATAGTTATATTTTGATGTTGTGTTTTTAGAGCTTTTTAATTTTTAGTGTCTTAATAACGATATAATATCTGGTGGACCTTCATTCAAATGCAATTTTTGTACCAATCTCTATGGAAATAGAGGAGCATTGTGGCAGCATACAGTGGCGAATCACAGTGACAAGTTAGTAATATTCTACTTATTTTGTGTAATATTTCAAGTAATTGGCTAAATAATGAAGAATATATCCTTGATAGAAAGCTGATCAATTTAAACAAATAATATTTGACGTTAAAGTTCATGTTGCAGTGGCAGAAAGTGTGGCTCATTTATTATTTCGCACCCATTTTAATAATCGGTGAGCCACATTCCCTCTTGATACATTGGTTTCCTAGATTTTGCCTAACTCAAGTGGGTATTTAGAGTAGGGATCTTTAACGAGTACCTGACTCGGACCGATAGTTTAACGTCTCATTGGAACGACGTGCTCAGATTTATTCACCTTCCATGTGAATAAATCGAGGGCCAGGTGGGTATCGAACCCCAAACCTACTAATTCAGAGGTATGTGCATTAACCACTGAGCTAACCTGGCCACCTTTAACGAGACCTGGCAAGGTGTAGGCTCGGAACCGACGGCTTAACGTCCTCTCCGAGGGACAACGTGCGTGGATAGGACGACATAAATAAATTGAGGGCCAAGGTGGGTGTTGAACCCTGGATCTACCAGTCCAAATGCGAGCACGTTACCGCTGGTTTAACCTGGCTCCCAATTTGTGTTATTGTAAAGGATACTTGATTAGATGACACTCTAAAATGATGAATACTGGCTCAGTACAACCTTTGATATACTTTGAAATGAAACTGCTAATGATGGTGAGGAGAAAATATATTAAGTCTTCATCACGAGTATTTTTACAACGCGTTTCATCAGATACATCTACAATATAAACACAAAAATGTATAAAAAAATTTAAAGTTAAATAAAGGAAAACCAAAATTTCTAATATAAAAACTAAAAGGACTTTCATACCTGCCTCAGCAAGGCGGTGTTGAGTGATTGGGAAGATAACAGATATTATTGGAAACAAGATAATTAGAAAATGTTTTCTCCCCCAATCAACTTGCTGAGACAGGTATGTAACCACTTTTAGTTTTTATATTAGAAATTTTGGTTTTCCTTTATTCAACTTAAAATTTTTTTTTACATTTTTGTGTTTATATTGTAGATGTATCTGACGATGAAATGCGTTGTACAATAAAATACTTGTGGTGAAGACTTAATATATTTTTCCTCACTATTATGAGTAAATGCCACAGTATAACTGATTAAATTTGAATTACAGGTTTACATTTTAAAAATTTGCATCATTTTTATTTATCTTAGAAACACCAATGGTTTTCAAGTCTCTGCCACTTGATATTTTAAACTGGAAGGTAAATATGTTTAATCTTTAAGCATTACTGGATAATACTTCCTCTTTGCCTTTTCTAGGGGATTTAAATCATTTGTTACTGACATCGCTCTCTCTCTCTCTCTCTCTCTCTCTCTCTCTCTTAAAAATAACTATTCCTTTAATTTCCTATCATTTTCCTATTTTCAAATTTCAGGACTAAATTTTCTATATCAAAATCAGTGATGCGCCCCAAAGCTTTGGTTATTTCATAGGTGCGCCCTGAAGTAAACAAGTTTGAAAACACTGCTTTAATCCAACGTTATGTCTATATTTGTAGATATATTCATGTCTTAATATTTATCTATTGCAAAAAAAGTTTATGTGACATAACAGTTTACGAATCCAACTAACACGTAAACTTTTTTACAATAGAAAAATATCAAGCCCTGAAAATGTCTACAAATATAGTCGAAACGTTGGTTTAAAGCAGTGTTTTATGGAGAAATGTTTGATGCTGGACCAAAACTCGATAAAGAAAAATAGTGAATAATAACATTAACGTCTATAGTAATACTACATAGACTATACTCATTTCTTATTGTAGTTTGGACGTTTATACTATTACTTTATATACTATAACGTCTATAGTGTTTGCTACACTGTTTAATAAAGCATTAAGTGCTCTTTTATACATTTGACAGAGGTGATAAGAACATTATATATTCAGAACTTCATGGTATCACCTTATGCGTTTCAAATTCAAAAAAAAAATTATCCACTTTACTTTAGGAAATTACTATACGCTGTGTGTAAAATACTAGTACTTTTTTAATTAATAAATACTTAATTAAGATTCAAGGCACATCATTTTAATTTCGTGTAGGCTAAAGATACTTGAAACATTTTATAGAGCTGACCTTTGATAAATATAATGAACCTTATTCTTAATAATGAAAGAGTAAGACTTTACTATATAAACTGATTTGTTAGTGTAAGGATTTCATTTTACCTCTTAGAACGTTGAAGAATAAATGAAAGAAATAAAGCAACTTTTTTATATTTTTTTTATTGAAGAATCAGTAACTGGAAAGATTCCTTGAAACTTTTAAAAGCTATTCGTGAAATTTGATATTGATCAGGTTGTTCTGGTAGAGGTTCCGCAGTTCAGAAAGTCCCTAGATGGTGAGATCGGATCCATCTTGCTTTAACGTGTAGTCTCTCTTGTCCTTGTGTACGCTTCATGTATCCTTCATATAGCATATATTCTTACCACATAGTCCTTATTATATGTTTCAAACTATAATGCATTGAAATACACTCGAATCTCGTATTTCCGTACTAATTGAGACCGAGACAGGTTCGGAAACAGAAAAGGCTGGAAATTGGTAACACTGGTTAAGTCGTAGCTTAATGGTGGGTAGACTAGGCTGAGTGGTTGACAGCACGCCAAGACGTACCATATACATAACCTCACTAAATCTTTCTTGAAGGGCTAGGCTTTCTCAATTTCATTTACTTTAGCTTTTCACATTCAGTTCAAATAAACAACATTATTAATACATAATCAACTTTATAAATAGCAAAAGAAAAACCTAGCCTAACTGTTGACGGCAGACCAGGACGTACCATAGGATATAGCCTAACTTATCATAATCATCAAATACATGGGGATACAGTTAGTTTATGTTTATTATATATTAAAATACGTAATAATAATAATATTGTTTAAGCATAATAAAGGTATAGTTTGCTTAAGATAACGAAATTGGAGTAGCCTAGGTCTCACTCTGCCCTCATTGTGAATTACCAATACCCTATGATAATGTATGCTATTCGGAAGAAGAAGAAAATGCGGTTAATTGAAGTACGGAAACTCAAGGATTGAGTGTATTCTTTGTGTATGTGTATTTACTTTGTCATTATGTATGATATAAATGCCTAATGATGATTTTTTTTTTAGGAAGAACTGTGAATGTCCCATTTGTGGGAGAAAGTTTTATAGGAACTGTAGTTTGGCGTTGCATTTAAAGTCGCATGCTTCAGAAGAAGAAGGAGGCTGCGAAGTGATGAGCTGCGAGTACTGCACTGAGCTGGGTGACTGCGGCATTAAAGGACCCCACATGCTTAAGGACCTCTTGGAGCCAGTCGAAGTAGAAAGACCTTTTAAATGTCATTTTTGTTCAAAATCTTATACACAAAAGTCTGTTCTTAAAAAACACTTGGTTATACATACAGGAGAAAGATTATCTTGCAGCATTTGCGGTATTAACTTCACTCAAAAATCATCACTTCTTCGCCATGTAAAGCGAATGCACAACGGTGAACGTCCAACAGAACCGAAAAGAGTTCGTAAGGCAATGCCTCCTCTTCTAAGTCTAACTGATCAGATTCGAAAAGCAATATCAATCGAGCGAATTAAACGGGAACCTGATCCACCGAAAAAATCCAAATTAGATGATGAATTTGATGAATCAAGATCGAATGAATCTGAAGAAACACAAGGCTCGGTTGATATGCCTGAGCAAACGGCAGAGTTTATTCAAAGCCTTAGAATACCTCAAGGAATCAGCATTTCAATGATAGATGATTAAAACTTGTCTTATTATTTAAATTAAAGGGTCCAAAAATGTATTTATTATTTCTTAATTTTATATCTGGATATTCTAAGAATTATCGCAAAGGCCTTGTTTTGTAGATAAATCCATCTACATTCTAAAATTAAGTAGGAACTGTCTTGTTCTTAATGCACAGATGTTTGTGTTTTGAACAGAATAATTGTTGTTTCAAAAACCGGTGACTCATATTGGCATATTTTAGGTACATAATGTTTATACGCTACATTCTATAAAGTGGAGTTTACAAAATGTTTATTTACCAGTTAAGTGCTTTAAACTTTGGTGTTGTCAAAAAAAAGAAAAAAAAAGGAGTCTTCAACCCGCTCTCTGTCGGTCCATTCTTTTCGGGGTGAGTACCTCGTGTGTTTGTTGTTCGGGTACAGGAATGGAAATGAAAGATTCCCGAAGTGTTTCACCGCTGATTCTGAAGGTTAGTACAGCTTGGACAAAATACTCTAGCTTATCCTACGAATCGCTAAGGTTTTTTTTTTTTTGTCAAACTTGAATACAAATATGAACTTCGTGTTATAACTTTAAATGCAACCATACTTTATGTTTTCGAAATTTTTATCGAAACCCCCTAATGAAAAAGCTGTTTATGCGCATCTATTAATACATCCATCCCCTTAGAATAACACGAAAAGTTTGTATTTGGATTTAAAGTTATGAAATATTATGACTAGATCAATTGTTCCAATGCCCTGATCGTGCAATAAGTAAAGCTTGTCTGTGTTTGACGAAATATGCTCCTGAAAACTTAACGAATTTACTGAGGTAGTCCTGAGAAAGTAAAATGTTGAGGACCCCAACCTTAGATTAATTCATTGTATGGAAAGAAGTTGATCAAAGTATTCCACATATAGTAGTGGGGACTATTTCATTAACTTTTTTACCCTACAATGAGTAAATACCACATAATCGCTGATTGCGCTACCTTAGACTTTATCTACTGAAAATCTAGATATCATTGTATTAGCGATTTGTCAAAATTATGAAAATTTATTTTGAATCAGAAGTGTTATTGTTTGATATTGAAGGGACTCCATTTGTTTTCTTTAATATATATTTAGAATTAGATTTCAACTTGAATGTCAAGTTCAAGTTTTAAAGAAGCATATATTAAAATTTCATTCAACAAAATTGATACAGTACGATTAATAATTGGTTTAAAAAAAAAATCACATTTATAACTTGTCTCTATTGTCAAAACTGTTTGTTGCTAATTCTGAACTTATAAAGTATTTAAGTATCACAGAGGTTATTTGGTACATTATTATCAGAATAATCGACTGTCATGCCTTGGTTGTTTACCCTATCATGAAACACGTTTTGGAACTTGTTACTAACCAATGTCCTATTTATGAGTGAGTGTGCATTACATATAAAACACCAGACCTAATCAGTTAACTCTTGAAAATGGACGTGTTCCGAAACAATCCTGATGAAAAAGGAACATACAAGAAGTGATTGTCGCTTATTCTCTAAAACGAATATTTCTTGAATGTTGATAAAAGAGCTTCTCTATTTTTGAATAGAGTTGTATTTTTATTCTTAGTATGTTAAAATTTATATGCTAAGATAAAATTAATACTTTTAATAAATTTTACAATGTAAGTAAATATTCGAAAAAAGGAAATATTTTAATTTAAGTAAAAAAATTGATGATATAAAAAATTATATTTGAACTGTTATTTTTTGAAGCAAAGTCTGATATTTTATCTTGTAGGTTCAGGAGGTAAGTGGTTTATACTCCTCATAAACTCTGTGGTACTGAAAATATTATTAGTTTATTTTATTGTTAATCAAAATATATTGAATACAGTGTTAAGAATTATATTTGGAATATATTAGTTTGCCTGAATCTATAGGATTGTTCCTCTCTATGCAGTCCTACCTTTTTCCGAATAGTTTGTTCTTGCCACATCATTTTCAAGAAGTATTAGTATTTTTATTAACACTAGAAAGGCCAAGATTTGTTTGTATAAACTAAATTGTGGAAGGTGACTTTTTATATACTACTATATATAACTGGTATGTATTTATACTAGTATGTATATTAGTATGATGATGTTGATATCTTTTATGTCCTGTAATGACCAAGGATATTTCGTTTGATACTTTAACTCGATAATAGCTGAATAATATTTTAAAGCTACGGACAAAAAAAAAACTGTGAATTAGATATATTGATATGGTTCTAATTTCATTTACTTCTACTCTAAGGAGTAAAATTTCAGAACCAGTTATAAAATTATGGTTGAGGTTCAACTCTTCATGAATAATTTTGTTCTACACAATCACAGTTTAATTATTTTGTTCATGTAGAAGTTGATTTTGCTATTTTCCGTTTCTCAAATTGTTATTATTAGTATTGTTGAAATTATAGAAATATTAATAAAACTTACTTAAACATTAAATTTACTTATGGACGGTAATGGAACACCCTAGGCTGTCTTTCAGTTGATTTAAATGCTGACAGTACGCGTTAATAGTTGTTTCATCCTGGGCACACGGCAGACACATGTGGAGTTTCCACTATGTATATATGTGAAGTTTAGACCACAAGGAAAAAGGAAAACAATAGAAATAATACTGTGATGGCTTGCACTTTGTGTCATTAAACCTCTTTCCTTGTGATTTAAACTTCATTGATTGCATCACGTGTTTTTTGTGATTCTTCTGATATATACAAAATAAAAGTTTATCAGGACTTGGTCAGTTCTTTAGGTTCAAAGGTTTTTATTGAAAACCTTTTTCAATAAAACCGAAACGTTAATAATAGTGCTACTACTACTCCGTGGCGCTACAGCCCTTGAAGAGCTCAGGCCTCCTTAACGATTCTACTCCATTCGTCCCTGTCTTGTGCCTTCCTTCTCCATTGCTTCACATTGAGACTCCGCAAATCCTCCTCCACGTCGTCCAGCCATCTTTACCGTGGTCGGCCTCGCAGTCTTCTTCCCTCAGGCTTGAATCGATGTACCTTGCTGACAGCTCTGTCCCTCAGCATTCTCTCCACATGCCCTAACCATCTTAATCATCCTCGCTTAATTCCTGTGACTAGGTTTGTTTCTTTATAAATTTCCTGGTTAGTTCGAATCCTTCATTCATTATTTTTGCAGACAGGTTTATATATCCTTCGAAGCATCTTTCTTTCCCATGCGTTAAGTAAGTGTTCATCCCTGCTGGTCGTCACCCACGTTTCCGATGCCTACATTATCACTGGCCTTAGAATTGTTCTATATATTAGCTTTTTTGAGTTCCCGCTTAGTAGCTTAGACTTAAGAAGGTGCTGTAGAGAAAAGTAGGCTTTATTTCCTGCTTTCATCCTCTCCTTAATCTCAAGACTATTTTCATTGTTCTCCATCAAGAGTGAGCCTAAATTATTTGAAGCTTGGAACTTTCTCAAACCTGTACTCATCAATATCTATAGCGTCTCTTGGTTTTCCTCGGTTGCGGGTCATTTCCATGTACTTTGTCTTGTCCTCATTTATGCTTAGCCCAGCTTTCTTCGATTCGTTTTGCAAGAGTTGGAATATGAATTTCATATCTCTCTCTCTCTCCTACTCAAATATCCAGATCATCTGCTTACGCTGTGCATTGTACCATTCTACTGAGTAGCGTACCCCCTGTGTTCACTTCCATCTTTCGAACAATACTCTCAAGCGTCTGGTTAAATAAGGTGCATGATAGTGCGTCTCCTTGTCTTATGCCTCTATTGATGTTGAACTCTCTCGAGGTGCTACCCGACACCAATACCTTTCCCACTGTTTGAGCCATCGTCATTTGGACAAGTCGTATAATTTTCCTGAGGATTCCTAATTCTTCCAGTGTTTTATACAGATATTGACGATTAACACTGTCATATGCTTGCTTGTAATCTAGGAATAGTTGATGTACTGAGATAATTTACTCAGTATCATTAACACTTTTCCAGTATCATCCTTATACCATAAATTTGGTCCATTGTCGATCTTCCTCTTCGAAATCCGCACTGGTTGCCTCCAAGTACCCTTTCTGCCAATGGTTCTAATCTGCTTGCAATAACTTTTGTAAGTACTTTGTAGCCAACATTCAGAAGAAATATTCCTCGATAGTTGTGGCACTGGACTTTTGAGCCCTTCTTATGTATGGGAAATATTAAGGCAACATTCCATTCACTTGGCATTTTTTCTTCAATCCAGATTCTCGTTATTAACTTATGGATACTGTCGTTTAGAGCGTCTCCTCCATCTTTCATGAGTTCAGCAGTAATCTTATCATCACTGGGGGCCGAAACATTGGTAATGAGAATTTAATTTGAACCTGAAGAACTGACCGAGCCCTGATAAACTTTTATTTTGTTTCTACTTCATGGTCGATACTTTTATCAATATTTGTATATATATGGATATTTTGGATCAGTCCTCCATTCAAGCAGGTTTCATTAATATTACGCCGTATTTTCTATTGATAAGTCTCCTTGGGCAATTCTCCAGGGAGCGGAATAATCTCCTTGCGTCATAGTTGTTCTTGTATAAAACATCAATATCGACATGTTTCAACTGTTCATCAGTAATCGGGATAATGAAGTTCTGTGCTGAGGTGCTCGGTATTTATGGGAGTTAAGTATCAGCTACTCGTGATATGATTGGTGGATCTAGGTAATCAGTTTCTAGGAGTGGGCATGGTTATGCAGGTGCTGTAGTCTGATGTCCAGTTGATGAAGTTAACGGGGTCAAGAGCTTGAGCACTCTACTACTGCTATTAAGTTGACTGTTCAGGGTCGGTTTCCTTTCCTATATTAAGATAGCTTACAGAATTAGCAATTTGTGTGGATCTCTTTCTTTTAATATAATCTTTGAGTTATTTACAAGGTCTTCCCTTTGAATACTGGTCTTGTGGGCAAAGTCTGCATGGTTTGGAGGAACACCTGTGGCTAAGTGCATAGTGAGTCTCCGGGATACAGAAGTAGTAATCATGCCAATGTACGAATTGTTGTGGGTTTCACAGTCCCCGGTTCGGCAAGTGTATTCCTGCTTCCTTCAACGGAGAATCGTTAGGCTGGTTGTAGTTTCGCTTAATAAGACTTCTTATATTTGGGCTTTGGTAGTAGGGCTATGCCGTTCAGAGTTGGTGCATTTCACGTTGTTCTGAATGATGTTTTTTAAGATCCTCTTCTCCGTCTTGTAACTATCACTGAATTGATTTTCGTAATAAAGTTTGTAGATAGTATCTGTATGTTCAGTTTCTCCTTTCCGTGAATTTTTCGTATTTAAGTAGTGCCTTAATAGCCATTGTTTATTAATGCCTGCTTGATGGTAGTGATGTTTAGATAGAACAGCTGCCAATTAGAGGCTCTCTTGAATGTTCTATGTAAGAGGGCTTTAACTGTATTATTTTTATACCTCTGGGGACATTCGCTCTGGTAGTTGAGGAACGATATAGTGTTAGAGGCTTTCCTATATTAAGAAGTTATTGTGTGATCAGTGGAAAAATCTATTTTAACATTCAGAAAATGATTCTTGTTTTAGATGGAAGGATCAATAGTAAACTTTAAGCATGAATTGCTATCCAACATGTGTTGAGGTTTAGAGTGGTTTTCCGGGGTTTCCACTGCGACAAAGCAGTCGTCAATATGGCGGAAATATCTCTTCTTGGGTGATTTCCACAACTTTGTTCTCCTAGTGGCACATGTAGTAGTTAGTGAAAGTAACTCCGAGAGAGGATCCCATGGCCACACCATTCGTCTGTAATACATTGTGCCGTATCTATGAGTGAAGAGGTTGCCAGTTCTACATGCCCTTAAGAGTTTTTCAATGATATTATTACTGAAAGGTTGGGGAGGTTATAAACATTGTCATAGATGATTTTGATAGTTTCCTCAACATTTACATTAGTGAAAAGTGATTCGACATCCAAGGATGCGACTATTCCTTTTAGCGGATTGATTTTAATTAACTCTAAGAAATCATCATTTGACGTCATGTATCTCGACGGCATATAGTCGATATTTGGTATGTAGAGCTGGTTACTTGTGAGATTATTAGTTGAAAAAAAAAAACAAGAAAATGTGCTCTTAGGCCTTTTAAATTTATATCAGAGAGTTTTTTTTTTAATTTTTCCTTGTGGTTTTTACTTTATTAATTTCCATCATGTGTTTATTATGATTATTTAATATGATATATATATATATATATATATATATATATATATATATATTATATCTATATATGTCACTCTATGTGAGTTGTAGATTGTTTTGATAAATGTATTATAGTCTTACTCTAATTTTAGCCCTGAAGATGATGTACAAATACATCGAAACGTCGGCCTAGAAAGGAGTTTAGTTTCTTTTATTTGACGTAGCCCTCAATAACGAAACAGTGAATATATATGCAGAAAAATCACAACAAATAAACATGTAGATGTAATCAAAGAAAATTATATATATATATATATATATATATATATATCTTAAAATAAACTGTGACATATAGATTGAAAAGTGAGTCTTTGTTATGTTTCAGTCTATGTGTCACAGTTTACGAGTATTTTAAGTGTTATCTGTCCTGCTGGACCGTTTTTCGTTTATCATGGTATATATATATATATAGTTCAATATAGAAACAGAAACATAGAGAAATCAAAAGAACACACTTACAGTCTCTAATTTTCGGTTTGAACCGTCTTGAGGAGAGATAAGAGAGGGAAACCAAACGCACTGGTTCAGAGACGGTTGGAGACCGTCTCCAACTCCAGGAGACGGAGAAGTCTCCAACCGTCTCTGAACCAGTGCGCTTGGTTTCCCTCTCTTATCTCTCCTCAAGACGGTTCAAACCGAAAATTAGAGACTGTAAGTGTGTTCTTTTGATTTCTCTATGTTTCTATTTCTATATTGAACTATATTTGTCCGTTTTGAACTATATATATATATATACATATATTTGTGAGAAGTCTTACTTATGCATTTTCTCTGTCAATATGCTGGAAATTAAGTGAGTTCAAAATATCATTCGTCAATGTTTCATGTCTATGCGCCACGAACTGCAGTCTTCTATCATATTTTACAATTGACTTGGCCTTACTAGTGTTAATATAAAAACCGTACTTCTATCCTGTTGTTTTAATCTGTTACATCATTTACCATTAATAAGTTCGATGGAATTAAATTCTCATCTATCATAACTCAATTCCGAAGAGCTCAGCTGTACACTTGATTTACCCTCCTTATCATATGACAAGCTTATCCTCAAACATCTAGTCTCTCGGATTTAAAACCACTTCCTATAACTAAATGGGTATTAGTTTCTATTGTTCGTCAAATTCAACTATCTTTACTACTTAGTAGCTTTTTCTTTTTCTTTAAATTTAATTTTAACTAAGTTATCTAAATATCCCTGGAATTTGTCCAACCGTTTTCCTTTCCTTTAAAACTGATATTATTTAGGGAATCCTATTACTGAACAATGTTTTATATTTTATAATAATTTTTTTCAATTATGTTTCATTTCCTTTATAATTTTAGATTTATTTTATAACTATCCAAACATATTTGTTGTAACTTTTTATTTCTTTTTAGAGAAGTGTTCACAGATAAAAAGTATTTGTTGGGGACTTGTTTCACCTATCTTACTTCAAAAAAAAGAAAGAAAAATCAATGAAAATAATCCCCTATTTTATTGTTTACCTCCATTTAAAGTGATACTCTTGTCTAAAAATTGTATTATTATTATTATTATTATTATGGAGATGCCAGCCATTTAGGATTTCTACTATCTAGGTTACAAAATAATGGATGTACAATAAAGTCCTTTAGATTATTTGTTCTGCGCAGTGCATTGTTTCATTGATATTGACAAAAACAGGAAACTCAGGTCCTTAATACAATAAGTTTACAAATTTGGATTGGAAAATTCGATATTGGTTTATGTAATAAGCCATAATATACCTATGTTTCAAACAGTCAAACCATACGAACACAGTTAAATCTCCGGACCAAGCTTAAATGTCAATGACAGATTAGAAATTGGTTTCATTAAAACCGTCAACAAAGTTCAATTAATTAGGTCAGTAATGCTTAAGTAAATAATCTCTATTTCTTTTTACAAATTTTTGTTTCATTTAGGAAATTGTTAATAACTTGCATTTTATACGATTTAGTTTCGAATTTTTTAATATATTTTCCTTGACTTATACAATGCTTTCACTGATCTTTTGTGGTGTTACATCGAGATGTGAGTCCTTCTTCCTAATTTTTTAATATATTTTCCTTGACTTATACAATGCTTTCACTGATCTTTTGTGGTGTTACATCGAGATGTGAGTCCTTCTTCCTAACCTGTACAATGCTACCTGGTCCTAATCATAAATTATTACATATACTCTTCCACATACGTAAGCATCTCTAGAAGAGTGTTATTTTGTGGTGATTCATCCATGTGTGAATCCTTTTCCTAATTCCTAACCTGTACAATTCTCCCTGGTTACAGTTATAAACAATTGCATATACCTCTCTTCATATATAAGCATCTCTAGTAATGTGATCTTTTGTAGTGTTACATCCAGATATAAATCCTTTTTCCTGTGGTCCTGTGATCTTTTGTGGTGTTACATAAAAGTTGTGAATCCTTTTTCCTATCCTATAGGTTGGCATCTTCATTAGTGCATCCTTTATGTGGTATTAAGTTATATCCACTTAATGAATTCCTTTTTACTAAACCTGTAAAATGTTCCCGGTCCCCCATCATGAACTTGAACTATTGGAACTACACTCCTCATAAGTTAGCATTTCTATGGTGCTTTTTATGTGGTGTTACACCAATCAGTGAATTCCTTCTCCCTAAACTGAAAAATGATCCCATAACTCGATTGCATATACTGTACCAATCATCAAAGGTTGATTTTCTATGAATTCTGAATCATTTTTACTATTATTATTATTATTATTATTATATGGTGAATAGATTTTCAAAGATAGTACTTTAAATGATTTAAGGGTTTTTTTTCATTTCATTAATCATGTAGTGTTTTTTTTTTATTTAAGAGTTTTATAAATCATATAGGTTGAAACATTACTGTTTACACCTTTCCTTTGATGTTTAGAAGTCATTACATGTGAAAGTAATTTGGGTACGGGTAATATACCCTTCAACAATGATTTATGAAATCTGTAAAGTCCCTTAATATTGGATTTTAATAAAGTAGTCTCCTAGTTAATTATTTTAAGTGCTTATATCAACACTTAATTTATGAAATCCACAAATTATTGTGTTAATATTTCGTAAACTGTATATTATATTCTCCTGTGTTTTGTGTTTGTTGTTTTTGCAATATGATGAAAGTAGTTTTTTTTTGTTTTTTTTTTGGGTATTTTGACTTTTTTTATCGTAATGTTTTCTATAAAATGAAAATGTTTGTTATTTTGAATTGTATTAGTGTTACTATATTTGGATTTGGTGAACTGATTTTAATGTTCCGTAGTTCCTGTATATTTGGAGTGTCACTTTATTTTTTATAGATTACTTTATTTCTCGTGTTAAGGAATGACTGATTATTTGTAGATATTTTTTTTATGAACTTTTCTTTTTATTGACTGCTTTATTTTGGTTGAACTTTGAGAGTTAATTAATAATTTTGTTCGATCTCTTCGATCATTGTCTATCTAGTTATGTTTGTTGTTGCTACAATTTAAATGGAAAGCAGATGAGGTTATCAACTGTAATTTTAAATTTGTTTCGAAGATTGAGTAACGTTTCCGCTGACGATGAGTATTTTTATTGGTATATTTTTGCGAGGTCGAAGGTTTTGAGGTATTACTGTTCAACGTTAATATGTAGACCTGTGATGAGGTTACGGCAAAGACCTCGAAACAGTTTTACAAAGTTATGAGCCATTACTATTTATTGATTTTTGCGAGGTTGAGATTGAAAGTTTTGAGGTATTGATGTTTAAAGTTAATATGTTGACCTGTGATGAAGTTACGGCAATGACCTCAGTCAGTTTTACAAAGTTATGAACCAAAGAGGTGGCTTATTTACCGTTTGATTAACAACATGACATCGAAAACTGTTAACAATTTACATCTGCATTTTTTTACTGACTTAAGTATGTAAGGAGTATTGTAATTCTTATAGTTTATTGGTTTTCAACACTCATAAAATTTTAAGTATGGTGCCTGAACTTTGTATAAATTTAGGCCTTTTCTAAAATGTTTGATATATTAATGAATATATTTTATTGCAATGTTCGATTAGTGTCAGACCTCAACTTAATCAACAAGTAGAGGGAATTGCTGTGTTGAGTTTTGAAGGAATGTGAATGATCAGCTGGGTTAAAATCTGCACAGTTTTTGGCGAAAAGAGGCTAGGCGGTATATAGCTGCTTTGAACGAGCTAAGCTTTTGGTTGGCAAATTAAATTTTTCCAAGATTTAAAATGTTCAAAAAAGCTTTCTGTATAATGTTTGCTTCTCTTGAAAGTAAAAAAAAAAACATAAGGAATATTTTTGTAGAATTGTTGAATTTTTTGCTGCTAGGGAGAAACTTCAAGAGGAGTAATGTATCATGTAGGACAGGTCTATCTGACTAGTTTCCACCTGCGAGGCGAAACAACTCCACTGGCATAAAAAATTTCATTCGTCATTCCTCTCACTATAAAGTTAGTTATTATTAGCGATGAGTTTGGTATGAGAGATGAAAATCGTGTTGCTTTCTTTTCAAATATTTCATAGATGAAATATTGTCTTACATGTTGGTCAAATTGCACTACCTGCTCTTTTTCTTTATAAAGTTAAACACTTTATATATATATATATATATATTCATCCTAAGATTTATAGTTCCAGATATAACTCCAGCTGACTTAATATTCTGCAACTTGAGTTAGGTAGAATTTAAGACTCACAGTGTAGTATGTTCATTGTTGGATGTCACAAAGAGGTAATGTTTGGAATTATGTGTGTTCTTTTGTGAGACTGCAACTGCATCGTAACCTAACCTAATGCCTGTTATAACAAAGGTAACGAGAATTTCCCATGTTTCTGTTTCATTTCTGTGAATTCTTTTTGTGAATATTTATTATAGATATGATCAAACCACAATATGGAATGGGGGAAAAAAAGACTAAAGATCGAAAAGTTGAGTTGATCAAAAGGCTGAGTTGGGTTTTTGATTCTAACGAAGACCGCTTGTTACGGTTAAAAGATCTTAGTCTTTTTTTTTTCGATTACTTTGTAGTTTGATCATTGATTGTTATTTCACCTGTTTATGTGAAATCTTATATATATATATATCACCACTTTAAAAATGAAGAAAAGCAACACACAGAGAAAGAGACACACTTACAAACTCAAAGTTTACAAACTCTTTAAGTTTGTAAGTGTGTCTCTTTCTCTGTGTGTTGCTTTTCTTCATTTTTGAACTGATTTGCGTCCAGTTTGGATCGTTTTTTTCGAACTTTCAGTGAAGTATATATGAGGACGACCGCCATTACGGTCGAAATATTGAAAAGTGAGTCTGTGTTATGTTTCTATGTGTCACAGTTTATTTTGAGTATATATATATATATATATATATATATATATATATATATATATATATATATATATATTCGTAAAAGTTGGAAGCAGTCCTTCATTTAAACATATATTGTTAAATAACGCCTCATATTTGGCTTGTATCTGTTTCTTACACAATTTCTCCAGTTTCCGGAATTCCTTCCTCGTCTCCTCATTAAAACTATAAAGCTTATCACCAATATTGCTAGTCGACATGTTTCGAATGTACCACATTCATCATCAGGACAATAATGATTATTCTCATTATTGTCCTGATGATGAATGTGGTACATTCGAAACATGTCGACTAGCAATATTGGTGATAAGCTTTATACTCTGAAGCAGAGTCGCCGCTCTGCCTTCCTGCGTGCGGGACTCTTCGCCTCCTGATGACGACGATGGTGGAAATACAATATAGAAGTGAGTTATTCCTGTGTCTATCTGTGTGCTGTCTTTTTTTAATTGGTTTTTATTTAAAAGTCTGTTGGACCGTTTCATTTAATTATATATATATGACTCTCTGTATTTTACCTCACTCAAGTTTTAACATTGTACCTGACTTACGTATAGACTCTCCTTTATGAAAAAATGAGACTTACTGGTAATATTCGAACCTCCAACAAAATACAAGGGAACTCCAAACATTGGACTTCCAAACATTCCAATTTCCAGCAGATGCCCTTTTAACTAAGTCATATTTGTAACTAATGTATGGAATTACTTCCTATATCAAGTAACAATATCTGCTATCCATGTGATGTATTTATTATTGTAATTTGAAATTGTCAGCTTTCACTAATTTGACAAATCTCATGTTGTATTACACTCACACCTCGGTTCTAAAATATACAGACTAAAAGGGGGGATCACCTGTCCAAAATTCCCGATTGTCTGAAGCTTCCGATTCTACTGTATTTCGAAAGCTGCCATGGTTAAAAAAAATGTTGGATATTTCACAAATAATACACAAAACAGGGTCAAAAAGGTGAAAGAATACGGACCAAAGAGGTATACGTGTTCCGGCACATCTGTAAATAAAGCGACCAAAGGCCATCAGTCGATCAACTGCGGAAACATCAGACCGATGTCTGGCCGATCTGGACGAGTCTGAAGCTCCCTGATTTTGTTCGCTGCATCCGAAATCCGTTAAAGTGAGGTACGTAAACCGAGGTGTGAGTATATACAGAATTAAAAAGAAAACTTTTGTTCCCCAACAAACTTTGATGAGCAGATTACGTTTGTTTGAGGAGAAATTAGAGTTTTACGTTAACCCTTTATCTTAATTAAAAAAATTTTTGTTTGAATATTCAACATAAACTTGAATTGTGAATGAATCCTATACTATATTTTTAATGTGGAATTACTCTACATTAACGTGCAATATAGCATAACGAGATTATTGCAAAAACACATTATTAGATTGTTCTGAATTGCTGAACACAACGCGAAATTAGCACTTATCCTCACAGAAGAGATGAAAGTTAATTTCTTGTTTTGATGTTCACCGCTTACTTTTAGAATTTATATACGCATATATTAAACGTTTTAAAATCAATACCATTTCTTTTTAATGAATTTACTATAGCAAATGTCAAAATATGCTATAGGAAATCTTTGATTTATCTTTTCGTTCCTAATGTAGATCATAATTTGGTTCACGGTAGAAAGTGACCTCTCTCCAAAGAAACATCATATAAAAAAATTCGTATATTCCTGAAAATACTAAAAAAAAAATCGTAATAAATTAAGTAGACGAGTATATCAATGAGTAAACAGTCGTATTTTTGGTTTAAATGATATTTTCTTTGAGTTAAGCAGACTTTTTTTAAGTAACTTATTTCAAATAGTTTTAAAAAATATTTTCCGAAGAAAAAAGAAAAAAATGGATGTTTTTTTCTATAAAAATTTATTTAATCGAATAACTTAAACCATGTTTTAAAAGTTACTATTTTTAAATAAAATGTTTTACTGATTTTGATTCACTTTTAAAAATGTAATGAAATTATTATTACAAAATAGAATGACAGTCATACTTGTGTGGGCGTTGATAGCAATAGCACGTTAGTAATAGAACTTAAATGATCTACAAGGACTATAAATGGAAATTAACAAAGAGGAAAACTGATTTCTTTTGATGATGACGAAATATGTCGAAAATCGACATCAGTTTTTGTGTATCTTTTTCTTTGATTTGATTGTTATATATACATTGGTCCTCTTCTCCTGATGATTTTCATTAAGAGGGTCGAAATACTGAGTCATAGTATATTGTTTTCTTTTCATTCTATTGGGGGATTTCAAAAATTACATCTCCACACAAAAAAGTTTAATATGAAAACTAACAATGCGTTTCAAACACTTGGTGTTCCTCTTCAGGTTTACATCTATAAAAATATACATATCTGTGATCTTTAAGAATATCAGAGAGAATTATTTGAAATGGAATACAATGTTTGAATGTTGAATATAACTATATTTAACTGATTTATATTAGAAATAGGTAAAACCGTCATACCTCGTAAGATGATCGTGGAGTTGGAGCGCTTTCAGACGTTGTCCATCTTCGATCGCAACTATGAACATCTTACGAGGTATGACGATTTTACCTATTTCTAATATAAATCAGTTAAATATAGTTAAATTCTTCAACATTCAAACATTGTATTCGATTTCAAATAATTCACTCTAATTTTCTTAAAGCTCACAGATATGTATATTTTTTTAGATGTAAACCTGAAAAGTTTTCATATTAAACTTTTGTTAAAGCTCAGACATGTATATTTTGAAATACCCAATGTGAGATGTAATACCTCACTATAACAGATTTGCACAAGTTAAACTGTTTGTCATTCTGTTGATCCAGTATATTGTTTGAAATACCCAATGGGAGTAATACCTCACTATGAATCAGATTGCACAATGGCATATACTGCTATGTTCCGATTTTCTGTTTCTTTCTTAGTATATTGTATTGTACACTTGATATCATTTCACTATTGATCAGTCAAATGGCTATACTCCATCGACTGTTTCCGATTTTCAGTTTCTTTTCTATATGTTATTATCTTTTACTAATCCTCCACTATTTTCTAAAACTTTCCCATCGACTGTTTCCTTTCAGTTCCTTGTTCTATATGTTTACTTTTACTAATCCTCCCAATTTTTACTTATTATTATGGTTTTGTTTTTAACTCATTTAATCTTCTTTTATTAAATATATTTCCTTAAAGTTAATCATGTTATTTTTAATAGATATAATATTGAAATTATTTTCTTTTCAGAATATATCAAAAGCTATACATTCGACGTAAAATTTGTTCAGTTATATGAAGTTTAAATAAGTGAAAGAGGTGTTGAGAGTGGTTGAGTCATTTTTTAATGCTTCAGTTACCATGTGTTTTGGCATTTACGTAGTGTAGACGTGTTGCAATATGACCTCGTGGGAAAAAAATTTAGTCAGTCTAAGAGCATGAAAGAAAAGCCCTTTTTGGATGTTTTCAAAATTTCTATATTTATGTGAATCAACTTTCAAAGTATATTCATATAGCTTCTCGACCACAGATTCTTAAGATTCAATATAGGGTTCTTGAGGTTCAGATCCAAAGATTAACTGCTCCTGATTATAAGCCGACTGATTATAAATACCGAAAATAGTTTTTCCTTTAAAAAAAAAAAAACCTTGAGAATTCGGCGAAATATCGACCTTATAATCAGTAATTAATCTTTGGACCTCATCCTCAAGTTTGACTTTTTCAAAATATATTAATTTCTATATATATTGTGCTTGATTAAACTATACTAGAGGATGCATATTGTTAATACCACTGAGGTAGAAATAGGTAAAACCGTCATACCTCGTAAGATGATCATGGAGTTGTTGGAGCGCTTTCGGACGTTGTCCATCTTCGATCACAACAAACCTACTCTTGTTTGTACGCAATGAGTAGGTTTGTTGCGATCGAAGATGGACAACATCATTTAACAGTGTTAAAATACTGTTGCGCGCAGTAGCATCGAGTTGCCCGCCTCCGAGTGGTCCACCTTGGGCGTCACCATGTGGTCATGGGACGGCTAAAGGGCAAATCGTACAAAAGCAACCTGACTTGATTTAGAAGCGATATGGCTTAACGGCTCAGGCTCACATAGAGGTCAACACATGACAACGTCCGAAAGCGCTCCAACGACTCGATGATCATCTTACGAGGTATGACGGTTTTACCTATTTCTAATATAAATGATACTATAGGAATAACAATTTTTTATATTTTAAATCTTCATCTAAAAGTTTAAAAAAACACCGTTAAATCTAATACCAGTAGTAGAAGGTTATAGATTAAAAAACATCCACCATGGCACTACCATGTCACATTACTGACTTGACTTTTCATCTAAACAGTTACTCCATCGATCTACAAATCAGTTTTGAATACCTGAAGTTAATTCACTTCTCTTTAACCAACAATTTTTCAATTACCTTGTATGAGGACCTCATTTGTGATTTCATTAATTCGATTTATCCTATTCATTCTATTATTCTCACTAGTGGCCTTTAAATGATATAACTATATCTGTATGTACCAAAGAAGATTGTATATTTATTACTGTCAATTTTATTGACCAAAAAATAACTTTTTAATTGTAACAAAAGTTAGAAATAAGCAAAACAATTTATATTGTTCCATTTATGTTAAATTTGTTACTATATTATATATTATTGCAAAGTGTATTCCTTTAAATTTTATTAAATTATCAGAATATTGTACGCAGTGTTACTATAGAATAGTCTTTTTTTTTGTTATTCTTCTTTTTTTTTAGAAATCAATAAAATACAGCTTTTTACTGTTAGTCAATTAGGAAAATGATATATTGTGAAAATGTTTTATAAATGTTTGTCTACTCGGGAATAGTAATTTATTTTTATATTAGAATATATTCAAAAGTTGGATTCATTCTAAAGATGTGTTCAAGTTTAAAGTAAATTCAATGGGAGACGAAGTGCCTTTTCAAATGCATAGCAGATCCTTGTGTGCTTTAAAATTCGACTCATTATTTGTTAAAAAAAAAAAAAAAAAAATATTATTTCGATTATAGTATGTTATGTGTTTGTTTGATTTATAACAAATTATTTCCCCCCCTTCATAATGTTATTATCATAATGTAGTGAATTGAAAACCTCACTCTTTAAAAGAAAAAAATAATGAACTTGTTCAATATGCCTTTATATTTTGTTACCTGTTTTCCTATATTATTTGCTTGCAACATATTTATAATGTTTACTTTACTATAAGAAAATATAGTAATCGTAAAAAAAAATATTTTTAGTTTTTATGCGATGATTATGTTTTTAGAACCTTAAAACCCATTTTTCCTTGTTTTTGTTTTTTATTTTGCCTGTTTATATATCTGTTGGTGAACTGCTACTGATGTAAACTTTCTTCAGGCGTCAGCGTTTGACATTTATTATCTTTGACACAAACTGCAGGTCGAAGAAAATTATTCTTGTTGTTTAAAGGAAAATAGAGGATGGTTTTGGGACAAACTAATCTGCTATTTTGATCGAATAATTATAATTGGAGCAAAATTATATTTTTGTTTTAACTTTTGACTCGAATAATTTTACAATTCGTTCCTTAATTTTGGTCGACAACCGATTCGGTCAAAAACCAAAACTATTTAAGAAATACATATGGGAATATGAGATAATCCGTTCGGTCAGATCATATAAAGATGTTATTTTTTTTTTAAATGTATGTTTTTCTATATAAAAACGTTGTATAAACTACTTCCGTCTATATTCGGCCGCAGCCGGGTTAGGACGACCGTTTGAGTTAAAAAATTATATTCTGATTCTGGGATCATAATTTTCTTAACATTTCCGTTCGAACTCAGATTTGTTCGAATTCAAAGTCGTTCGGACACCTAGATACCACTGCATCGAGGAATGTTTAGCAGTGTAAATACGAAAACTATTTATTTTTCACTGGAATATCGATTCAAACATATTTTGAAATATTTTTTGCATTCATATTCTCACATAAATGAATAGTATGTTACTATAAAAATTAATTACAATTATTTACACCTATTATAATTATAGTTACTATAAGAATTTTGAATATTTTATGAGGAAGATGCTAGTAGTTTGAAACTCAGAACCACAAACCATTTGTATTTCCTGTTTATATTTGTCTTATGGTAAATTTAATTGCTGTAAAGGTTTTGTTATATTTTTAACTTTTTTGTTTTTGTTTTAACTTTTGTTCGTTGTCTAGCAGTCTAGGAATATGATTTTCAAATCTAAGAATTTGGCAGATAGTAGAAACTCAACTTTCATTATTAGAATTTCTAGAAATATCTGGAAAAAGTAATTTTTTTATCAAAAACAGAACAAAACGTTTCAAACACTTGGTGTTCTTCTTCAGGTTTATTTACTTAATAGTAATGAGTTAGTTACCAGTGATTTCACTATTTGCAAATGACCTGAATAAGAAATCTATGTGTTGGAATCTGTTTGACTTTTCATAGCAAATGAACTTTATGTTGAGACTTGTCTCATTATTTCACATAATTTGGAAATACCACATAGTGACTGACTGCGTAAATATTGAACCCAACAAAATTTGAGTTAAAGCAGAATGATGATTAGCTATTAATTAGTGAAATAAATTACTAGTTCTGAATGTATTGTTTTAATAACATATAATTAGTGTGGTTTTGCAATCATATGTTTAGCTAGTCAAATGTTAATTTGGTTATTATAGGTCTTGAATAAAATATTGGTGGTAGCCAGTGACGTGCAACTATTTTTGCAGCCCGGGGAGGTCGTAAGATTTGCCCCCCCTTGCGTTGGTAATCCGTTAACCTTCAAAATTCTAATATTTATTTTCATGAAATTACAATCAATGTTCTAATTTTAGACTTGTGTTATTAGTCGTAGACTTTCATCTTATTACAGTACTTGTATACATATACAGTCGTCCTCAAACCAAAACGTATAATTCAAATCATAAAAAAATTGTTAAATTAACAGACTACCCAAACAAATATAATCAATTTTAAATCAGTGGTTTCACTCAAAAAATTTCTAAGTCAATGCAAACAATGAAAATAATTATCAATAAATTTTACATGTAAAGCTGGTAATCCGTTAGTCTAGGATGAACAATCAGTTTTTTTTAGCATTGTTGCTGTTTGCCGTAATTGAAATTACGTGAATTTTTTTTTATAAATTGTTAATTTTTATGCAAATTTTCATAGATTTTTAATGAGCCGTTTAGCGTCAAAAGAACATTTTTTGAAAACAGAAAATATACTGTAACTTCATTTTTGTGAATGTAATATTGAAAAAAGGCATCTCAACTCATCCTCCTTATAATGTTTTATTTTTAAATATAGTGTAATTTTGATCCGTTAAACGGTATGGCTTTTATCGGTCTCACAAGCTTCTATTGAATTATAAAATATTGAAAAATTTTTCTGTAGTTTTAAAAATCCGAAGTTATTTTTCGTTTATTGCTTTTGTATCCTCAAAGATAATGCCAAAATTTCAAGACTCTAAAGTTAGTAGTTAGGGAGAAAAAAAATGTCTAAAAACAGGTTTTTGGCAAAAAAAAAGTGACTTTCTCATCCTGCATAATTGCTCCCAAACAATAGGGCACTTCTACACTATGCGACCCATTTTTATTGTAAAATATCTAGTTGAGTCATAAAAGATCTGGACCGTAGCGTGACCATAAACTTTGGATACATACTCACCCACTCATACACACAGACATCATCGAAAAAACTACATAAAACGACTTCTGGGACCTCAAAACACGTAATTCCGTCAAAATCTCGAGATCGAATTTTTTCACGGTCACTATACTTATACTAAAGTAAAATATATATTATATTATTTATATTAATGTACATTATTACATAGGTATTTTTCTATTGTGAAAAACTTTGTACGACCGTTGCATACAAATCAAACTACAGTCTTAATTCTTTAATACGTCACATGACCGTTGAATACAAATATACATAGTCTAACTAATATATTTTTGTTAATGTTACTGTATTAATTGCTGTATTGATGTAGCCCTGAAGATGTCTAAAAATATAGAAGAAACGTTGGAATAAGGTGCTTTACTGTTCGACTTTGGACCAAACCTGGATAAAGAAAAATAGTGTTCAATATATGTGGTTGGAATAAGAAAACATTGTATTTCATAAATATTGCATTGATATGTAATTTTAGCTTCGTATTTGTATTTTCAAGAAATGTTGTATTTATTCATCTTGATATCTCTAAAGCTGTTGTTTGTAACTGCCACATTTACAGGATTCGACCTTTAGTGTGTTGCATGTTGGGATCATGACCGCCGACCACCTGTTTTCATGCACAGCTCCAGGCCACAGCTGAACAGACTAAAGGTACAATATTTTATATTTAAATCAAGAGAAAGCCATATAGACCGGCCCAGGTGGTAACAGCGAGCCCTTAGGTCACTCATCCCCCAGCTGTTACAAATTATATTACCTGGGGAAAATAATGTTTTCCCCCGATATAAAAGGAAAAAAATTTGAGAATTATTCTCGTCCCGAAGATAGCTCTTGGAAAGAGATGAAAAATCTTGACTGTAAGAAGTATGTTATCTAATGATAACAGAAGTATTGCAATAGTATAGATGCAATAACAAAAACAACATTCAGAAAGTAAGAGGGGCTTAACAAGAAGCAAGTTCCTGCACATTATGGTTATATTTTTGAAAATATATATAAATATCGCAGACATGGTCTAATCCATTATCTTTTGACAAACTAATGGTCCTTGTCAGAGTCAAGGATGAATTTGATCAAAGTGACGACCGTTACATGTTCCACAAATCTTAGGCTCTTTTCCGACATTCCTACAGAGGTTAGGCAATAATTTTTAAGTTGAGATAGAGACACCAAGCGCACTTATGAAGCAACGGTTGGTCTACAACCGTCGCTAGCTATCTCAACTCTTTTGATGATGGTTCAACCGAAAATTGAGACTGTGTGTTCATATCTTTATTGTGTCTATAGTTTACTGTGAAACGTTTACATATATATATGAAACGGTCCAGCTTACTGTTTATACATATAGTTGGCTCACGTACCACCTCCTTTTTCTGAGACAACCGATAAAAGGGTCGAAATATTGAAAGGGAGTCCTAGTGTTTAGTTTTCATTTGTATTCTTTTTGTTTTCAAGGTATCTATATGAAGAATCTATTAATAAATTAAATTATTACCTATAAGTTCCATCATGCCAGTCTGAAAGGTGACTAATTCAGAAATTTACTTGTAAGAATTAAAATTTATAATTAAGTTATTCAGTAATATTTATATATTACAAATTTTATATTTCTTTGCAAAATTAGTATATCTAAACAACTAAAAAATGTTACAGTCTTTTTGAAATACGAGAAGTTAGCTTGTAGAAGGGAAAAAAAAATTCTTAGGATTTAGTTGAAGCTGCTCTTATCTTGTTCATACTATTTGAAAAAATCTGTTAATGAATCTAATTATGATTCTTTCCCCTATGTTTGTTAGACAACGAATTTAAAATAGATAACAATATTGAATTAATTCTTTGTAATTATTGAAACTGAATAATACTTGTGGAGGTAGTAATTAAACAATTAGAATAATTTAAAATCTTAGCACGGGTTTAGCAAATTGAATTAATAGTGTAATAAGTGAAATAATTTTGCTATTGAGACGTGCTATTCATGGGACTGGCTAGTGGGTTTTTCGCTAGATATTCCAATTTTACAAGTTATATAATTTCATTGATCCGTTATATACATTTAACAATTGAGATTAAGTTAATTAAAGATATTTTATTTTTTAAGGGATTTTTTTGAAAGGTTCTTATCGTAGTGCAACAGTGCAACCACTTCACACCTTATGACTTTTTACTTAATTGGAAGATAGGTTATATAACCTTGTGATGGTTATTTAAACTTTGTAAATATTCGCTAGAAGTAGTCTTTCGCGTAATTCAGTTTAAGAGTAGTCAAAATGTAATTCCTTCATATGCCTTTAATAATGTAATCATCCTCGTTGTTAGGTTTTTCTTAGTACAATTTCACTTATTAATCTTTAATTGGTGTTGAATTTCCTTTGCCTATTTTTACGTATCTATTCGGAAAGGTTAATTTAAATGAAATTGCAGAAATAATTATACCTGAGGTATGAACATGTTACATAATACAGTACTTGAAAGTCTTTACTAGAAAAACTGGTTAAGTACCTCTTTCAAATCTTATATACGAAAGATGTGCTTGGTGATTATTAATGTTCAAAATTTAGTTTGGAAAGCCTCTAGTTTAACTATTCATATTACTTACCTCACGTCTGCCTTATTAAAATCTTTTCATATTGACAAATCCAAACCGAAGTGATCAGATAAACAATTGGGCCTAATTTAAAATAATTTATCTGACCTTGTACACTTAATGTTATAATACGAATAATATTTAAAAACAACATGTGTTCCAAAATACTTGTTTGTTGATTTAAACTATTTCTAGTGGACAGTGATTTGAGTCTAAACAAAGCCTATTATCAACGAATTAATTTTAGGAATTTATGACGGAGTATTGTTTTTGAAGCATTATTGAAGATTATTATTTTGTGGAGCCTTGCATTCATTGTTTGAATATTTATTTGGGGTAGTGAATGAGAGACATTGAGTTTACTGATCGTCAAAAGCTTTAATGCTCATGATATCAGTTGAAGTTTATACCGATCTTTTCATTGAAAAGTAAGATAAAGCATTGTGAAACTTGAGGATAATTGCTTGTATTGTATACTGTTTCTTACAGTCTATACAAGGATTTTCCTCAAATATATAGGAGTTAACTGTTTACATCGTTTCAGGTTATTAACTAAAACCTTTTGAAAAATATGGTTTCTCTGGGTCCATGTCCGCACTTCGGTGATGCTAGTCTTCTTTCAGCTGATCTAGATAAAATAAAGGTAAGCAAACATTGTTATTTCAAATATCTATTGAAAATGATTGTGTTGAACTTTTGATTGTAGAGTAACGTATTTATATTGTGACAGCAGGGCCCCTACAACTTACACTTTTATATAAAAGACATTTTGCTGTAAGATACGAAGGTTTATGCAGGTTACTCTGAAAATTAATGCTAACGTCCAGGAAGTTTATTTTCTTTTCTCTTACAGTTATAGTTGTAAATGTGAGCGTTTATTTCAAACGTAACTTTGAAGCTGTTCAATATTGTTAAATTTTTCCTATAACAAAGCCGTCTCTACGTATCTGCAAAGAAAAAGTCTATACTTCAGGGAAAGCCGTATTTTATAACTGCTATATAGTATTTTATATTAAATAGAACACATGTAATGATCTAATGTTAAGGTATTAAAAGCTTTTATTTTAAAACTTTACATGATAAGTATAGTTATCATGAAGAAATTCAATGGCGAAATTTTTACCGATTTAAATGTTTGGAGGTCCCCTCAGATGATTGACGATTTTTTTTTTCTTTTTATAAAGTCTGTGTTAGTCATTTAGCTGGATGTATGTCTTAATGTTTGTGAACTCAATACTGATCTCACTGTTTGATGTATTGTTTGATATTATACCCCGAATACATGTACTTCATGCAGTGTAGATTGCATGACAAGTCCACTTTATTTCCATCAACGTCTAAACCACAGTAAGAAATCAGAAAATGACCAAGATCCTTCAACTAAAACAAGTGGTCATCGTCACAGTCCATCTGATACTGACGTACAGTTTTGGTTGAAATACCTTAAGTAATTTTTCAGTTTGCTTACTATGGTTTAGGCATTCATTTTAATTTCAAGTATTTATTGTGAAATTTTGATATATATATATCACAAAAGCATTTCTATATTTCAACGTCCACCGTCAGTCATCACGACAATAAGCAATCTGATGAGATATTGAAGAGAGACTCGTGAAATTTGTTGAAAGTTTGATATACATTTGGGTGAGGATTCAAGGCTTAGTTGGTCACATCTCTTTTATTAGCAGATATTTCCTACCTGAGTAGTATTTTGCCACTTTTGTTTTCGTTTAAACTAGAGAATTACAATGTTGTAGTTATTATGAAAACTAGATATTAGCATTAACTGAAACAAGTTCAAAAACTTTTCGAGAAAATAAAAGGTTAGTTTTATAAATTTGTAAAAAAAAAAATTGACTTATGATTGAATCTGACAGCTTGTGAGCACGATACCGGTTGCAGCGTTTAAAGGGATCCAAAATGAAATCAAACGGATAAATGGAACATTGTAGGAGGGATGAGCAGTGTAAGTTTTTCGATGAAATGGCGCCAATGGAAAAGGAGGTCAAATATTTAGTGATATCAGATATCATGTATTTTATGATGTCAGGAAATATTTTTTTTTCGTCATTTGTAAGATTTGCTTACATTAACTGAGATAATGTTTCCCCAGTGTCAAGTGAATTAGATTTAATAAACTTCAACATATTTTTTTTAAATAATTTTGTATTTTTAACGAGTTATGTTGGAATGTTAAAAGTAAAAAATATTTGAAACCATTAAACAAGTATGTAAAAGGTATGAATTTTGGCCTACACATATATTCTTTAGAAGCAGGCATTGCATTCTATAAAATTACTATAAAATTTCAAATTACTATAAAATAATTATAAATATGTATGGAATGTAGAGTTAATAATATGATGTATAATATATGATATCGCATATCATTATATATTTTATATTCAGTTAATGTTCTTATATGAAAAACTGAACCATGGGAGCTATTTTAAAATGAAATAATTTAGATGGCATTGATTAGAGTAACGATAAAAGCTAGTCATTCTAAAAAGGCGCCAATCACTCCTAGTTCCGCGTCCCTAATTACATTTAAATCTGTTTTAATCTCTCTATAGTTTATTGTGTTAACCAGTTAATTCCTTAAATAATACTTTAGATAGTAAGTACAAATTCCTTTTTAACTTATTTATGTATTTCTAATAATTACTTAATCGATTAACTGTCAAATTTTTATTTTTTCATATAGTTATATTTTCTTAGATCTTAATATGTTTTCACTTATATCTGTGTTAAAAGTAATATTCAACATGACAATATAAAATAAAGTATATTTTTGGAAAATATCCGACTTAGGGATTACAGCCAGGTAACAGTAAAAAAAAAAAATTTTTTCCCCGTAAAACTGATGGTATACGTATGATATATGTGTGGTAAATACACGTGATATAAAATCAAGTTGTATTTATATTTTTGGATCAATCCAAGTAAAGAATATTCGCTTATACACGTAATAATTTTTACATTCAGGAACTATATATTACAGTGATAATAAACACTTACAGTAACAACCGTAATAACTGTAACTAATAATTAGTTGTAGACATGTACATCATGATTTGTTTTCTTGACCCAATATTTATGATGTAATTTTTTTTGATGTTTGAGGTCCAATGATTTTAAACTAGTCCTTTTGCCGACGTTTCGACATATATTTATGTCATCTTCAGGGCTACAACATGATTGTTTTACAATTAGCACTACTATTACTACTATTTGGTAATTTATTACATTTTAATATGTACAGTAACAAAGAGGAATTTATTGATAAATCAGTTATTACGACTATGGATTATTTTGTTATACATTGACATAAGGATATTGTTATAATTATTCTATTGCTTTAGAATTATTGCATAAGTATAGAGATCACTATCAAAGAATCAAATAGTGATTTCTATACTTATGCAATAATTCTAAAGCATTAGAATAATTATAACAATATCCTTATGTCAATGTATAACAAAATAATCCATAGTCGTAATAACTGATTTATCAATAAATTCCTCTTTGTTACTGTACATATTAAAATGTAATAAATTACCAAATAGTAGGAATAGTAGTGCTAATTGTAAAACAATCATGTTGTAGCCCTGAAGATGACATAAATATATGTCGAAACGTCGGCAAAAGAACTAGTTTAAAATCATTGGACCTCAAACCTCCAAAAAAAAATTACATCATATAGACAAATAGTTCTTAGTGAAGTAAATTTCATTACTTCAATCATTAATTGTGTGGTATTTACTTAATGATTAGAATAAGGGAGGAACACTATGTCTCCACATAAAAGGTTTTATTTAAAGTCGACGCCTTTCGAACTTAGTGTTCATCGTCAAGATACGTCTGCCTGAGTAAGGTGATATGGAGTGTTCACGGAGTCATAGGACTAGATATATAATCACAGTATATCTATATCTATATTTTTGTACCAACGCAAGTAAAGTATATTCACTTCACATAGACATAAGAAATTGTTCATTCAGGTAGTATATATCATAGATTATGTGTCCTATGACTCCTTCAACACTCCATATGACCTTACTGAACCAGTTGAACCTGATGATGAGCACGAAGTGCTCGAAACCCTTCGATTTTGGATAAAATATTTTGTTTAGAAACTTAATGTTTCTTCTCCTTATTCCAATTTCTCATTGCTTGTTGATAATAATGAATCATTGGAAATACACAGTCTTTTTTTACTCGATGTCAAAACAATGCCAATATCAAGTTTCTCTTCTGATATTCCAGAAAATGTAAACGTCATCTAAAAATTAGTCTTTATATGAGTTTGCATTATACAAATTTCTTCTTATTTCTTATATAATGAACTGGAATATTACACTTAAAAGGACAAGTCTTAATTTCCACCTGTAGGAACTGTTAGGTTTTCCTATAACAACCTTTACATTTTCGTTGCAATTGATAAATGGATTAATTAATTTACATGAGCTTGATTATACTCTCACTATTAGCATGATAAGACGTTTGTATGCCAGCTACAAAATGTAAATCAGTTAATCAAATTAATTAACGACGCGTTTGATGATACGTTTATTTATAAGTTATGATAAGTTGAGTTTAGTGCACTTAAGATTTGTAGTGATGATCATCAAAAAAATCATACAATTAAAGAATTTAGAAATAAAAACCATCAGTATAATACAGTATTATAAGCTAAATAAATCAGACGGGTGTACCGAGGCCATATCTGGGGCTGTGGATCTCAAAAGATGTGTGATGCATCGTCATGAAATGACATCTTCTTTACTTAAATAGCTAAACATGCACCTTGTTGATGGAAATTCAAAATCCCTTTTAGAAATATCCACCTGTTTTAAGTTGATAAGGGTGATTTTAGTTAATGGAACAGAATTAATTTGTAAAGAAATGGGGAATTTTTGTTCATCATTGATAAGAAAGTTTAATTATACGATGATGAAAATAAGAGGATTAACATTCTAGTTGATTGGACCGTTCGATCTCAACTAAAATAAAAGCCGTCCAAAATACATTAATCCCCAAAATATCCTTCGTAATAAAAGACATATGACTTTCTAAGCCTTGAATTCTCATCCAACTTTACATTAAACACTTTCAACAAACTTCATGAGTCGTTGTCAAACCACTCAGCAGGTAGTTTATTCTCTTGATGATGATGGAGGTTGAAATATAGAAATATGTTTGTGTTATATATATATATATATATTCTATATTTTTGTTATGGAGGGCTAGGTAGGTCAAATAACAAAATATAGAATAGAAGAGGTCAAGAACAATTTTAGAAGATAATATATATATATATATATAACAATTAAAATAAGCAGTGACACATAAACTGAAACACAACAAAGACTCACTTTTCAATATTTCGACCGTAATGGCGGTCGTCCTCAGGAGAAGAAGTGAATTGACGGAGGGACGACAGTCCTTCCGGTCGAAACATTGAAAAGTGAGTCTTTGTTGTGTTTCAGTTTATGTGTCACTGCTTATTTTAATTGTTATTTGTCCTGCCGGACCGTTTTTCGTTTATCATGGTATATATACGAGTATATATATATATATATACCAATTAAATGAAACGATGAGTCGTCGCCTATCCCCGGAGTGACTCCCTACCTGATGACACTGTCGAAATGTAGTAATGAGTTTCAGTGATCTCTTTTATGTGTGTTTTTTCATGAATCTAGTTTATATATAATTAGAAGTAAGCAAGGTTTAAATTAATCTTTGACATACATTTATTTTATAAGCTTCTTTCATAAGTTGAAGAAAGCATTGTTTGAAAAAGGAATTAACAAATTATTTGTTCAGATTCAGGCGATCAAATTCGTCTGATTTGTCATTCGTTTTTAAAATATTTTAATTTTCGATATTTCGCTGTCCGTTTTTTTTTACATTTGATCGCTTTAGCGTTTTCATATTTAGATTTAGATATGGTTTAAGAAGTCGTCCATGTATAGTTTGCCAATCCTACAGTCCATTAATCAATTCAATGATTAATTCAAGTTCATTTTTAAAGTAGCGCGAGGAGTTAGAGCAGGTGTTGTCAACGTGGTTTGCATGGACGCCCAGTGTTTCATGAGAAAAAAAGTGTGTTTTTGGGAGTCCGTGCCACGCAGCTATTAGTCCATGTTAAGTTTTTATAGGTACATAAATATAGGATAACGAAAAACGTATCAATAGCATAGTGAGCCTATCCTATGCAAAGTATTCAATTGAAATCATTGACACATTGTGCGCAATTTCTCACCAGATTGTTATAGTCTTCCAATATTTTGAAATATTATATTACTTTTTCCTATTCATCATATTGAACTTTTATTTTTCACAATGTATTTGGATATCATTTTTAAAATTTTAATAAAGAACATTTTCGTTCTTGTTTTAAAAGTATTATTGTATTTCGACTTCATTCAGTAATGTAATCTAATTGTTTGATAGTTACATTTTTTATTTATCTAAAAACATTGGGGCATTTTAAGAAATACGTCTCCCCACAAAAAATTTGCATATTAAACTTTTTTGTGTGGAGACGTATTTCTTGAAATTCCTCAATTTGAGTAAGGACCACACTATAACAGATCGCACAAGTAATGAATTACTTAAAAACAATTTTTTTTTAAATGTATAAGTGCGTAATTACGTTGTTTTTAGTCAGTCATGGGGGAAGGGGGTCACAGATAAAAATATTGACTCCCAGGTGGTTCACAAGCAAAATAAGATAGAGAAACCCAAAGGTTAACAAAGATGGAGACAGACAGGCGCTGCTATTGATTGCATTAGATAGGTAGTGTAAATGAGTAAGCTATATGTAGCCATTGAGTGGATTTCTTTGTATATTGTTGATTTCGCTTTACAATAACTCATTCAAGTAGACCAGGGTTTCTCAATTTTTGTTTTCTTGTTGGCCCTCTGAAAACTATATTGCCATTTGTGTTTTATAATGTTAAACATTCTGAAGGTGAGCTCACTATGATTTGATGCTTTTTTATTTCTGTTATCCAGATATACGCATTTCTGAGGTGCTGCGGCTGGGGTGGCCCCAGGGTCACACTTACAGTGTTGTTGTTACAGAGTGGGGAGTGCTGTGGCTAGGGTGGTGATCCCAAGCTCACTTTTACAGTGTTGTTGTTACAAGGCGGAGAATGCTTCGGCTTTTGTGGCCCCAGGGTTACACTTACAGTGTTGTTGTTACAGGGCGGAGAATGCTTCGGCTTGTGTGGCCCCAGGGTTACACTTACAGTGTTGTTCTTACAGGGCGGAGAATGCTTCGGCTTGTGTAGCCCCAGGGTTACACTTACAGTGTTGTTGTTACAGTGTGGGGCTAGAGTGGTGGTCCCAGGCTGACTTTTACAGTGTTGTTGTTACAGGGCGGAGAATGCTTCGGCTTGTGTGGCCCCAGGGTTACACTTACAGTGTTGTTGTTACAGAGTGGGGAGTGCTATGGCTAGGGTGGTGATCCCAAGCTCACTTTTACAGTGTTGTTGTTACAGGGCGGAGAATGCTTCGGCTTGTGTGGCCCCAGGGTTACACTTACAGTGTTGTTGTTACAGAGTGGGGAGTGCTGGGGCTAGAGTGGTGGTCCCAGGCTCACTTTTACAGTGTTGTTGTTACAGGGCGGGGAGTGCTGCGGCTTGGGTGGCCCTCGTGTCTCACTCTACACTGTTCGCTTTTGTCAGGCGGAATGCTTCGGCCTCTAGTGTGGCTCCAGGTACTCTTACAGTTGGTGTTTCAGTTAACAGGCTGGAGACATGCTTCGGTCTTGATGTAGCCCCAGGGTTACACTTACAGTGTTGTTGTTACAGAGTGGGGAGAGTGGGGCTAGAGTGGTGGTCCCAGGCTGACTTTTACAGTGTTGTTGTTACAGGGTGGAGATTGCTTCGGCTTGTATGGCCCCAGGGTTACACTTACAGTGTTGTTTTTACAGAGTGGGGAGTGCTACGGCTAGAGTGGTGGTCCCAGGCTCACTTTTACAGTGTTGTTGTTACAGGGCGGAGAATGCTTCGACTTGTGTGGCCCCAGGGTTACACTTACAGTGTTGTTTTTACAGAGTGGGGAGTGCTACGGCTAGAGTGGTGGTCCCAGGCTCACTTTTACAGTGTTGTTGTTACAGGGCGGGGAGTGCTGCGGTTGGGGTGGCCCTCTGTCTCTCTGCCTACACTGTTCCGCTCTACTCTGTCCCAGACATCGGATCTCTCATGTTCGCAGCCATCCTCAGCACTATCTCCAGATAACTCTTCAATCGCTAGTTATATGGTGTTTCAAGTGTAACACATGGCCTAACCATTTTGATGTCTTGAACAGGCAGTTCCCACCTGGTAATATATTTCATTGCTCAGATAATATGATATCTAATATGTGAAAGTTAATTGGTACCTATTTTACGATATGATTAAGTATTGTACAAGATAATGCAAAAGAATTATTTTCTTGGCCACTTTTTGAGTGGCCAAGAAAAACATAACGGGAGATGGTTTCATTTCGTTGATGATATATACATTGAAGGCATATATATATTTAAATAACTCACCACAAAAGATAAGGAGGTAATCGCTCTGAGACTTTCGTCCAACATGTCGTCAGAGAGCAAGTGAATACAAGTGGTGGGCAGGTTATGATTCTTGGTTTGAAGTTTAATGAAGATCGGCAACACTGACTATATTTCTTCCTATTAAATTTGAAATAGTCTTAATTTGTTTAACAATTCCTTCAATTATAAATTCATTCAGTTTAAAAAGGCCTAGACTGGTGTTGACTAAACTCTTGGAATAGTTTTTTATGAGGGCGCTTTCTATAATGTCTCTTCCTTTTTCATATGACGTAAGTAAATACCAACTCATTTGCTTCTTCCCATTTAATTAAGTGATTTTTGTCTCTAATGTATAGGAACAAAGCACTTTTATCATACTGTCTTCTAACAGAATACTTATGTTGCTTAATCCTTGTGTCAAGTCCTTTTCCTGTCTGTCCAATGTAAGCAATCCACACTCTTTGCATGGAATCTATAAACACAATACTTTTTCTGTAAATCAAATATATTTACGAAATCTCCTCCTGTCTAAAGTATCCAAAAAAGTTAATTGACAGCATTATGAAAAAAGCCAAACAATCTTTGACATCATCTGAAAATGAGGAATGTTTTTTAAGAAGGGATTTGCTAATAATTCCCTATAGCCCATGCTTAAAAGACATACCGCACTTTATGAAGAAATTAGATATATCAGTTGTATTTGGTAGTGGTGGTAATTTGTTAATAGGCTTGTCCATAACTCAAAGAGAAGCCGAAAAAATTGTTGTTTTTACAGAATTCCATGCAAAGTTTGTGGATTGGCTTACATTGGACAGACAGGAAAAGAACTTGACACAAGGATTAAGCAACATAAGTATTATGTTAGAAGACAGTATGATAAAAGTGCTTTGTTCCTATACATTAGAGACAAAAATCACTTAATTAAATGGGAAGAAGCAAAGGAGTTGGTATTTACGTCACGTGAAAGAAGAAGAAACATTATAAAAAGCGGCCTCATAAAAAACTATTCTAAGATTAGTCAACACCAGTTTAGGCCTTCTTAAACTGAATGAATTTATAATTGAAGGAATTGTTAAACAAATTAAGACTATTTCAAATTTAATAGGAAGAAATATAGTCAGTGTTGCCGATTTTTATTAAACTTCAAATCAAGAATTATAACCTGCCCACCACTTGTATTCACTTGCTCTCGGACGACATGTTAGACGAAAGGTCTCAGAGCGATTACCTGCTTATCTTTTGTGGTGAGTTACTTGAATATTTACATCACGAGTTATTGTGACAATTTTGTATGTTATAACATTGTTTTTCTTTTTTATCGAGGTTTGGTCTGGCTTCAAATAATACAACACCTTAATTAAATTAATTTAATAATTATATATATATAACATATAATATTTAATAATTATATACAACACTATATAATTAAATTAATTAATTTAACCAATTAAATTCTGTATTGAGATAGCCCAGAAGATGTTTACAAATATAGAGGAAACGTCGGCTTAAAGGAGTTGTATTGCTTAGAACTAAAGCATACCTCGATGAAAATAAAAAAATCCTTTCGTTTTCTTTCAATAAATCGATTCATCTTTATCTATCTGATGCGAGAACATCGAAATATAGTAATGAGTTTCTGTTTCATTTCTGTTTGTTCTTTTTGTGATATATATATATATATATATATTCACTGATAAAACGAAATACGATCCAAACTGGACACAACGTGCTTTGTCTCCCATTCTCTTTTCTCCTGAAGACGGATTACCCGAAAATTTGAGTCTGTAAGTGTGTTTCCCTACTTTGTGTGTTGCTCTTTGTTAATCTCGAACTCGTATATATATATATATATATAGTTCAATGTACGTAAAGAAACATAGAGAAATTAAAAACACACACTTACAGTCTCTAATTTTCGGTTGAACCGTCTTCAGGAGAGATAAGAGAGGGAAACCAAGCGCACTGGTACAGAGACGGTTGGGTCCTGGTACACCAACCGTCTCTGTACCAATGCGCTTGGTTTCCCTCTCTTATCTCTCCTGAAGACGGTTCAACCGAAAATTAGAGACTGTAAGTGTGTGCTTTTAATTTCTCTATGTTTCTTTATGTACATTGAACTGTATTTGTCCATTTCGGATTGTATTTCTTCGAAAAGTATATATATATATATATATATATATATATATATATATAATGGGTTGTCAATGTTCGGATCAAAATCAACTCGTTGCAACGTTCGGTTTTAATTTAAAACCGAAACGTTGGCAACGAGAGTTTGATTTTTTATCCTGGAAAATTGACCGAACCCCGATTAGAGAACACACCTATTCTATCAAACGGTCGATATATTATTGAATCTGTTATATATATATATATTATATATATATATATATATTCTCATCAAAAAAATTATCCACAAAGGACAACAAACGTTTAAGAGTAAACTATAGGTACTGATTAAATAGAAAACCACTTACAATCTCTAATTTTTGGTTTAACCCTCATCAGAAGAGAAGAAATAGGGATGCCAAGCGCATTTGCGAAAGAACACACAAAAAAAGATCACAATAACTCTCTACTTTATTTTGACTGCCTAATAATCTTCAGATTATTATTCGCAGATAACTTATTAACTTATCTCCTTTTAGGTGTGTTCTTTCTGTGAATTTCGTATAATTACTACATATATATATTTTAACATCGGAAAATCGATCCAAAATGGACTCAAAGAAGTTAAAAAACGAAAAATAGTAACATACAGAGAAAGGGACAACACACTTATTAATTCAAATTTTCGGATAATCCATCTTCAGGAGAAAAGAGAGTGGAAGACCAAACAGCCGGAAACGGAACAGCAGGAAACCCGTTTCTGGCATTCTTGGTCATCCACTCTCTTCTCTCCTGAAGACGGATTATCCGAAAATTTGAGTTAATAAGTGTGTCTCTTTCTCTATGTGTTACTATTCTTCCTTTTTGAACTATATATATATACATGAAGTTTAAACAACAAGGAAAAAGAAAAGACTAATTCTCCTGAAGAAGATGGTGACTTGTGAGCACCGAAACATGTCGATCAATACAGTGAATAATTAGAAATATGGTGAGTTCATTCATGACCTACGCAACCTGGATTTGAAGAAGAGTTTTAGAAAATTTTCTACCAAACTAAATAACGTAAAATTGGACATTTACTTTTTGAATGTTTATTTATATATATGCAAATTAAAAGTTTATCAGGATTCGGTCAGTTCTTCAGGTTCAAGTTAAACTCTTATTGCCAACGTTTCGGATTTATTTAAAACCTTTTTCATAGGCTTTCGAAACAGAGGAAATATAAGAAATAATACAATCCTTCTAAAATCAAACATTAATAAAAAGTGCAAAAAGTTACAAGCTAAAAACAATTTAAAAGCTTAGTACTATTACAGATAATTCTGAGAGAATACCTCCACAGAATATCCAGGAACAAAAACCAAAAAACACAATAAGCAAAAGTAAACAACACAAAACAAAACAGAAGTCTACTATGTTATTACCCAATTTAAGGAAGTATTCAAATCATTATCCACATCGCTTCTTTTAATACCATAAATTATAAAAAATGAACTGATACAATAAATTGTCATATTGATTCAGTTGATTTTGATAAAGTATGATACAAAAAGAAGATATGTGGATACTTTTAATACTTCCTTCAATAAGGTAATAATTTTTGCTTATAGTCATTTTTGTTTTCTGTTCTTTAATATTCTGTAGAAGTATTCTAGTCGATTTATTTTGTAGTATTACCAATCTTTTAAATTGTTTTTAGACCTAATAATAATAAAATTAATATTGTATTAAACACAACCATCTATAAAAAAAACACTGTACATTTTTTGTTCTGTTGTTTATTGTATTTTTGTTTTCTAGTGTAAGATATTCTGAAGAAGTATTTTTACAGAGTTGCTTAAAACATTATTAATTTTCAATAAATTGTTTTTAGCTTTGAGAATGCCGAACAATTTTCGGCGAAACGTCAGTTTGAAATCAGAAGTTAACAATTTGAACCTAATCATCGATAACTAAATTATAGTTTATGAAGTTATTACTATACTTATTAAACAATCAGTGGTCGAGGAGATAAATCAAAAACAATATGTTAAGTAGATAGTATTAACTTAGTAAACTAGGAGAGGCGAAAACTCGTATTTATTGTTTACAGTAGTGTTTTATTTAGTTGTGTTTGTTAATGTAAAGTGAACGTTTCGTGGCTTGTTAGTGTGCACTCTGAAACCCATCATTATTCTGTTGGTAACATGTCTTTGGTAAACCTACTTCTGGAACTACCAACATCTCAACGGCTAATTTCAAGGTAACTAGATAGTACAAACAAGAAAGTCGTAAAGGCAAAAGATGCTGCGAATTGTAACGTAATAAGAGCTGCCAACAAATACTAACATATGTTCTACCCAATGTTAGTATAAACATAGTTTGTTTCGTAATTTTTCAAACTACTTGATATTCCAGTTTCGCTTTATTTTTTTTTTTATTTATGTATGTATAATTAACCTCATTTGAGCCTCTGTGATAACACTGGTCATTATTTATGTATGATTTTGCAGGCGTTGTTGGTCTTCAGAACCTGGGGAATACCTGCTATATGAACGCAGTTCTCCAGTCTCTCTCCGCAGCTCCTCCTCTAGTGGCCTACTTCCTTTCTTCTCCTGTAAGTATCATCAAAAAATCTCAATCCAGTTTATAATTTGTAAAATTAATAAGTTGATAAGTTGAATATGCTTGTTAATATCAAAGATTTTATATGGAACATTCATATTAAAATACTCATCTAGTTTTTGAGAATTAGGTCACAATTTGTAACTTCTGATTTCCAGCCAATGTTTCCCCGAAATGTGTTTGGTATTGAAAGAACTATTCAATGGATTGTCCAACATCTCTGACTCTTTTTGTTATATATTATTTTATATGAATTAATGATCAAAGCACAATAAGAAATGGGAAAACAAGACTAAGATCTTTCAACCGTCATAAGCGGTCTTCGTCAGAGTCAAAAACCCAACTGAAACACTAGATGCGGAAAATATCTGGTGGGGGGTTTTGATCTTTTGATCAAATGATCAATAATCTTTTGATCATTGATTGTTATTTCACGTGTTTAGGTGAAATTTTTATATATATATATATATATATATATATATATATATATATATATATATATACATAGGAGTTAGCTTCAGCTACTCAAAGGTACTACTTCTACCCGATGACGACGACCGTCGAAATATCGTTGTGAGTCTTGTGTGTATCTTTATTTGTTTTTTCTCTTTCATGTGTTAACTATATATATATATATATATATTATCAAAAATTAATTGAATTGACATGGATATTTAATGATTTACACAATGATACATGACTTCTTAATGATTTTGCGCGAAACGTCAGCTTGAAATCAGAAGTTATAAATTTTGACCTAATCCTAAAAAGCTAATGTAGTGTTTTGATTAATCAGTGGTCGGGAAGCTATATAAATAATTACCGTTTTACTTCGTTGATTTTGTACTTCATTTGACCTTACTTATGGAATTGTCCATCTTCCAGAGCAAATTAAGTATTTATTTTTCTTCACTCTCTCACTCACTCACTTTTCTCATATCTCTTTAGATTTATTTTATTTTGCTGTCTTATCGTCCTATTTGTTTATTAATCTTTTTTTCATTCTGAGGTAAAATGGATAAACCAACAAAAGTCTCCACACAAATGAAGTTTTATTCAACACGTTTCGAACACTTTGTGTTCATCATCAGGAAGACACCAAGGATGTGGTACTGACGGGTTGGTCCAGTGAACACAACCACTCAGTACCACATCCTTGGTGTCTTCGTGATGATGAACACAAAGTGTTCGAAACGCGTTGAATAAAACTTCATTTGTGTGGAGACTTTTGTTGGTTTATCCATTTTACCTCAGAATGAGTAAATACCACACAATTACGGATTGCACAACTAATGATTTAATCTTTTTTTGTATCTGTTCCATTGCTTATTTCACGTTTGTTTTTTCCTTTTGTATTCTTCCAAACCAACTATTTTTGGATGATTAATTAGTGTATTTGTTTATTAGTTTTGAGATTTTTTTGTTTTAATATTTGCGATTAATATATTAAAACAAACGTTGTAAATAATTAAATATAATAATTGTGAAAACTATCGGAATGAAGCTCACCCAATCCAACGGGTGACTTGATTAGACCTGTAGCGGGTGTAATGATGGGTGTTTAGGAGTACACAAGATGTACAATGAAACCAACAGAGCAGACAGAGACGGTAAAAGTATAAAAATGAAAGAAAATAGTGACTAAATGTCACTAACAACCATAAAGAGCCTAACTAATATAGAATTTTAATGTGTTGTGTGTTTCATAAAAGTTCATAAATTACTAAATAGAATAACTCAGGCTAGTGAAGCTGTAAAGAGAACTGAGGTAAGTGTGACATTCAATTCGTGTGACACTTCTCTCTCAGTCACATTTGTAGATATCACACTCTGACTCAAGAAGACCTGAGTCCGACTAAAACTCAATTTCTATTATATTAAGTGGGTGCATAATTATTGCGGCTTTTTTCAATAAATTTCATTCAACAATAACAACTAGAATACTTGACAAAATCATTTTAAAACATTTTTAATCTGGAACATATTGCCCATCTAATTCAATTACCGGTTCCCATTTGCTTGGAAGTGTCGATTCCACGGATGAAGAAGATTCCACTGTTCTTAGAGCTAATCCATCCTTTGATGGCAGTTACTAAGTTATCCAAACTGTCGTGGACTTTGTTTCCAAGCCAATTTTTCATTGAACCATTAACACGATAGTCTGTAGGCGCTTCTGTGAGAGAATATGGCGGATATGGGAGCAGGTCCCTACCTTTGTGCCGATAGATTTGACAAGGCGACGTCTGATTTGTGTTCGATATGTTGTGCTGCGCTCCAACCTTTTTTCGAAGTGGTAGAGCATAATATCACGAATATGGAAATAATTTTTAATACACATTCTGAAAACAAGGATAATGTGAATATATAAAAAACTTAAACAAATCTTTATTTTCTTTTTATTGACATTTTATTAATATTTTTAAAATTTATTGAAAAAAATCGCAATAATTATGCACTTACCTAATACTTTCTGTTAGAGTTATTACCTATAGGAATGGCATTATTATGAGCATTTGAAAGGACCAGATTTCAAAGCTGGTGGCATTTCAAAGCGCAGTGGCAACGTACTCGTCGCTGTACTGGTAGGTCCAAGGTTTAATACCCACTCTCACTCTCGGTTCAATCATGCAGAATGTGTAAATCTGAGCACTTTGTTCCTTGGAGAGGTCGGCCCCGAGCCTATACGTTGTCAGGTACTCGATAACCCCCCCACCCCCACCCCTCTCCTCTAAATATACTCGAGTTAGGTAAAATTTAGTTCTCTCGATATAGTATCAATGGGTAATCTGGCCAGCCCATTACTAAAATGGGTGCCAAGTAATAAATGAGCCTTAATTTCTGCCCCTAGGAAAGCCAAGTGTGAACGTTGCTGAACAAAACAACAAATGACCATATGGTTGAAATGTCTTTATTATTTGTACACTTATTGAACCACTCCCACCGTGGTATATATTCTTTGATAAACAGAGAACCCTATTTCTTTTTGGCAATATTGTATCCTGAAGAAGATTATTTATTTTAATAATGAAATTTAACATTCATATGAAAAAGGTACCAATTTTTTCCTGCTATTCGAGTCAATCTAGAAGTTAGAACATTTGAACAGCCTTAATAAAATTTGCATTATTTTTTTTTATTTTAAGACACAATAATAGAAAAATTAAAATGTTAACTGTAGTCATTTATCAGATTTGTAAACCGCATTTTTATTAAAATCTCGAATCATGTAAATTGAGACGTTTAACGTCTTAACGTTAGGCGTTTAACAGAATAAACTTTCTGACCTCGCAAATACACTTCCTCATTCTCATACTCATACTCATTTCCCAGAGAAAACAGAGTGGTTATTGTAGTTTTAAGTATATTTACTTAATTAAATACAGTTAAGTGTATTTAATTGTGCTGCACTCTAACCTTTCTCGAAGAGGTAGAGCATAATATCACGAATATGGAGATAATTTTTGTTCCGCCATTCTTAAAAGAGGATAATTTGAATTTATAAAAACTTAAACAAAACCTTATGAGCATTTGAAGGAACCAGCTTTTTCTGGTAAAATACCAGTAAGATAAATACTGCTGGTAATACCGGTAGACAGCTTTCTCTGTCTATCGGTATTCCGGTTGATTGTACATCATGTAATTAATTATTTAATTTCTATGTGATTTATTTAATTTTAAATTTTCCTACACTAGATTTTATTTTTATTTCTTGCCATCTTTTGTTTGTTTCGTTTTACATGCATGCTTAATGATGTGTCTAATTAAATACATTATGTATTCATATAGTTTGTGATTAAGTTATTTGAAAATTCGTATCAATTAGAATTCTTTATCCTATTGGTTGTGCAATCCGTAAGTGTTTGGTATTTACTCATACTGGTCAAAGTATCCACGCAAAAGTTTTTCATTTAAACTGTGTTTCAAACACTTTGTCTTCATCATCAGGTAAACTTCCAATAGGAACAGTATAGGACAGGTGACTCCATTTCGACAGTCGCCTGTCCTCTACTGTTCCTATTTGTAGTTTACCTGAAGATGAACAAGAAGTGTTAGAAACGCGTAATTTAAATAAAAATCTTCTTTTATGTAGAGACTCTGAATTAATCTTTTTCACCAGTATGAACATTTTTTTATATTTTTATTTATAATTGTTTGATAATATTGCTTTGAGAATTATAATTGATTTGAATTTTGTAGTAAAATTAATAGTTTGCATGTTTATGAACTTGTTAGATAACTCCATTTCCAGTTTGTACTTCACTGGTCGACGTGAAGCATATTTATGGACATCGTCGTACTGTAGACATAGATTTGACTGTATAAAATCAGTAATATCAAGTGTTTTACAGGTCCCTCCTGGTCAAGGAAGGCTTCCTATGACTTCTGCTATTCATAAGTTTTTCTGGGACATTTGGGGACCTAATCAAACTTCTTCAATCCAGCCTACCCAAATATTGTACACGATACGAAACGTTAGTACCTTTTTCTATGTTTTCATATTCTAACTGTGTATAGTGTTCTTGATGGCCTTTAACAGCATCCCTCTTGAAGATGGATGATGTTAGAATTAGGTCGAGTTTTGCAATATACTACATATTGTTTTGTTTTAATAAACCAGTTCAAAATCGTACTATAAACACGAAAGAATGATCAAAACTTAACACAATATGAGTTCAAAACCGTCACTTACTAATTCAAATTTTAGGAAAATCCGTCTTCAGGTGAAAGACAGTCTCCAGTTGAATTGTCTTTCCATTTTTATAGTGTATGTTTGAATATAGTTTTACAAGTCAATTTCAACCGTTTACAAATGTACACATTTTATTCTTTCGCAAATTGAATTCTTCCGTTTAGAATTTTTTTAAAAATCAAGTACTTATACTCGTAGATATATAACAAGATTTCACAATAAACACGTGAAATAAAAATCAAGGTACAAACCACAGAAAGAAATCAGAAAATTACTAAAATCTTTCAAACGTAACAAAAGGATCTTCTTCAGAGTTACGTATTTCAGTTGTGGTTTAAACTTTGATATAAATATGCAAACTCGACCTCGAATTTCCATACCAATAGAGACGGAAACAGGTCCGGAAACAAAAGTTCGGAAATTAATAACAATGGTAAGTGGTAACCTAATGGTGGTAGGGTAGAGGCTAAGTGTTTGACAGCATGCCAAGACGTACTATATACATAACCTCACTAAAACTTTCTAGAAGGGCAAGGCTATCTCAATTTGATTTACTTTGTCACACACTACACATTTCATTTAAATGAACACTATTATTGATACATAATAAACTGTTGATATATTAAAATGTGTAATAATAATATTGTTTATGTTTAATAAAGGTATAGTTTGCTTAAGATAACGAAATTGGAGTAGTATAGGCAACTCGTTCTCATTTTGCCTTCATTATGAATAATTACCAATACCCGGTTGATCATTTATGCTATTCGGAAGAAAGAAAAGTACGGAAACTTGGAAGTACTGTTTCTTGAAGTACGTATTTTCGAAATAAAGAAGTAGTGACATATTTTGAGACATTTATAATACCGAAAATAAATGAAAAATACGTAATTAATTTTTCAGTCAAGTAATATTCAAAGAATGGAAATACTAGAGTTATCGATCAAGTGTAGATCGATTGGTAGAACTGTTATTTATGTAGTTGTACTTTATAATTATTACTGGTTTTTGTTAAAATGAGTAAGGTAATTAACTGTTAATCAGTGAATGAAATAATTACTGTAATCTTTTGTTAAGAATAATTTGTATTAAACATAATTTTCGTGTATATTGCTGAAATGTCGTTAGTTCGAAGGCCAAAGTGCCAAAGGCCCTTAAGGTAGTTCAGAGTGGTAATTTTTAGTGAAAGGATTTCCGTGTTATAAGTTGATAACGTATAGCAGTTTCGAAATTACGTAATTGAGTTTTTTCCAATAATAATACGTTATGATGTGAATTTTATGAGTTGTTTCATAGAATTAAGTAGTTCATAGTTTACATAAGATTCAAAGAACCACTATTAAGTTAAGAAAATCACTTGTTTTTTATGTTTGTGTTATTGTAACTATTACTAGAAGACTCGGACTCCTTAGGTAACTATTATATTAGACGTTCAAGATGAATAATTTTAGGAATAGAAACATCAAAAAATCTCTTAAGTTTAACGAGAACGCTACAGTGCACAACTACACTGTAGTGTAGTTTATATTAGACAATGATACAAGTAATACTTCACACTTTTATACAGTGTAACACTTCCATTTTAGTTAACATTTCTGTTAAAGTTTATATTTCTAAAATTACTCATTTTAAAACTATAATTTAATAGTATCTTGCAATGTGCTTTCCAAATTCTGCTTATTACGAAGGTTTCAAATACGAATTTTAATTCAAAATTAAAGTTGTTCTACAAGACTTTACAGTAAACTCTTGAAATAAATAACATCATCTAAACCACAATAAGAAATTCAAAATATAGGACTAAGATCTTTCTTAGAAAATAACTGGTTAGGTTTACTCTATACCAGGCAGGAATAGGATTAGATTTTACATGTGGAGTCATTATTTTTCTTTATTTATGATGAGAGAATTTGCTTTTCATTCCTCTCTGTTTTTTATGTGATTATTTGTAAAATAATTACTTCTGTTTTTTAATGTGTTTAAATAATTCGGCATAAATTGGAATTAACTGATAACCATATAAAGTCAGGCCTCGTACTTATTTCTTACAGTGCTACCCTCTGTGAGAAAATATCGTAACTAACTCACCTGTGCTCTTGCAGAGTTTTGGAATAGTATAGATGTAGTTTACTTTAAAAAATAAAATAATAATGGGGTTTTCATTCTTAATTTCTATCTCTAAATGAAAAAACTGTTGAAGTATACAAGATAGAAAAAAATCATAGGATAGTATAGTGTAATTATCCTTGCCTTCAAGTATCAGTTGATTAAAAAATTGAAAGAATAACATCGTTATTAAATCATTTTATTGTGTTTACCTACACAGGTATATATTGTAGGGCAAAAAGGTAATGAAATGGTCTCCACATATAAAAATTTTAATGGTATAAACAACGCGTTTCGAACACGTAGTGTTCTTTCTCAGGCATTAACTAAAAAATACAATGACACCAGAGAGTTATCTATAGTACACAGTAAATATAGTACAAAATATATAATAAAATAAAATAAGGAAGAGAATACGAACCTAAGGGTGAGCGTGGTACAACTGACTGGGAATAGGATGGACGTGGGTGAGGGTATGGGGTACATCTGTTTCATATTAGAAGGCAGGTACATTTCATTGTTATTTCTTTTCCTAAAGGTTAGGCTGAGCTTTTACATTTGCTCTAGGACTAAGTGTAGGAAACATATTGAAAATATAACACAGAGAACTATAACGAAATATAAACAAATATAGGAATAAGGAGAAAATAGAACTTTTTTTTATTAAAAAATAAATTAAGAAAAGTTTTACACTTGGGGATTTGTTCATTGAGGCAAGTAGAAGAATTATCGCGCACTAATTTGTTAATTAGCGCCTTCTAAAATAGTTATTTCACGGAATTTATTGTTTATATATAATATTTGTATATTTTGGTCTGGGAAAAATTGGTGGTTATTGGTGACTAAATGTTTGGCAAAATGGGACATGAATTGATTATGAAATGATTGGAGGGAGAAATTGAGGGAGATGAAATAATCTATCTTAACCATTGAGTGTTAGACCCTGAAAAGTGCATTTTGATTACAGAGCCATCCTTTGTTTCGAGGTTTTCACCAGCACGATGCGCAGGAGTTTATGAGATGTCTTATGGATGAACTTCACGAAGAGATGAAGACAAGTCGAGTCAGAGATAAGTCCCCTCCTCCGCCAAACGACAGAGATCAGGTAATGGGTTGTTTTAACTGAGATTTGTTTTTTTTTTTGCGTATGGCGTTAGGCTGGTGGTAGTGGTGGTTCACCTGTGTTGCCGTTAGTATAAGACAGGGCTTCTCAATCTCCATATATTACATTAAAAAGATTTCACATAAACACGTGAAACAACAATCAATGACCAAACCACAATAAGAAATGGGAAAACAAGACTAAGATCTCTCAACCGCAACAAGCGGTCCCCCGTCAGAGTCAAAAACCCAACTGAACACTAGATGCAGAAAACATCTGGTGAGGAGTTGAGAAGAGTGGGAGGGAAGAGTGGTATTTTAAAAGTGGTATTTAAAGGTATGGTATTTAAAAATGGTATTTTAAATTCCTCCGCTTTCACCCTTTTAAAATACCACTCTTCCCTCCCACTCTTCTCAACTCCTCACCAGATGTTTCCTGCATCTAGTGTTCAGTTGGGTTTTTGACTCTGACGGGGGACTGCTTGTTGCGGTTGAAAGATCTTAGTCTTGTTTTCCCATTTCTTATTGTGGTTTGATCATTATATTACATTAATATGGAAACTACATCCCAGGGAGAGCAAAAAATTACGAAATTAATTATTAATTATGAAATTAATGGAATATATTCCATTAATATGGAAACTACATCCCAGGGAGAGCAAAAAATTACGAAATTAATTATTAATTATGAAATTAATGGAATATATTCCATTAATATGGAAACTACATACCAGGGAGAGCAAAAAATTATGAAATTAATTATGAATTATGAAATTAATGGAATATATTCCATTAATGTGGAAACTACATCCCAGGGAGAGCAAAAAATTATGAAATTAATTATTAATTATGAAATTAATGGAATATATTCCATTAATATGGAAACTACATACCAGGGAGAGCAAAAAATTATGAAATTAATGGAATATATTCCATTAATGTGGAAACTACATCCCAGGGAGAGCAAAAAATTATGAAATTAATTTATTAATTATGAAATTAATGGAATATATTCCATTAATATGGAAACTACATACCAGGGAGAGCAAAAAATTATGAAATTAATTATTAATTATGAAATTAATGGAATATATTCCATTAATATGGAAACTACATCCCAGGGAGAGCAAAAAATTATGAAATTAATGGAATATATTCCATTAATATGGAAACTACATACCAGGGAGAGCAAAAAATTACGAAATTAATTATGAATTATGAAATTAATGGAATATATTCCATTAATATGGAAACTACATACCAGGGAGAGCAAAAAATTATGAAATTAATTATTAATTATGAAATTAATGTAATATATTCCATTAATAGGGAAACTACATCCCAGGGAGAGCAAAAAATTATGACATTAATTATTAATTATGAAATTAATGGAATATATCCCATTAATATGGAAACTACATACCAGAGAGGGCAAAAAATTATGAAATTAATGGAATATATTCCATTAATATGGAAACTACATACCAGGGAGAGCAAAAAATTATGAAATTAATTATTAATTATGAAATTAATGGAATCTATTCCATTAATATGGAAACTACATACCAGGGAGAGCAAAAAATTACGAAATTAATCATTAATTATGAAATTAATGGAATATATTCCATTAATATGGAAACTACATACCAGGGAGAGCAAAAAATTATGACATTAATTATTAATTATGAAATTAATGGAATATATTCCATTAATATGGAAACTACATACCAGAGAGGGCAACAAATTATGAAATTAATGGAATAAATATATTCCATTAATATGGAAACTACATACCAGAGAGGGCAAAAAATTATGAAATTAATTAAAATTTCTTAAAGGCGCATTCATGAATTAAGAAAAATTCTGGGGTGCACTTTGGATTTCAATAGGGGAAAAAAAATATGAAACTAAGTAGTGTTTAATTTGTGCTAATTCGTTGCTCTTGAGAAGAGAATATAGTTGGTTTTGTATGGTGCAAAAATGTTTTACTTATTAACAGTATAATTTTACATTGGTTTATCAAAATTTTCTTATATTATTTTTGTTCTCATATTCCGTTTTGGATTGCTTTGATTACTAGGGGTTTTGCAGAGCTGCCAGAATGTTTTTTGTCAATAGTACCAACTGTTATGCTAAAAAGGTGCCAATCAGAGAGAATAGTACCAAATGTTACAAAACTTGTCTTAAGTCCAATGCTATTCATGTACAATAGCCTAAAAAACCTTCCTTACAAGCACCAACAGCAGTAGCTAAGTCTTGAAATAGAATTATTAATACTTTAACTGCATTGTGCACCATATATGGTACACACAACTAATTCTTCCACATTAGTGAATACTATATATTATGCCAGTGGTAATATGATATGTATTACTAAAGCAATTAAAAGGCAAAAACAAGTAATTTTTTTTTAAAATTCCGCAAAACTTAAAAATTAATTTGCTTTATTTAATTTAAATTAATTCTAAACTTTCTATTTTTTTAAAAAGTAACTTCGTTGTCCTTAGCAACTTCATATAAGTTGACTGTGTGCGCCATATTAATTAGTTCTTTGTTGGGTTTCCATTCCATGCAACTTGTTCCCTTGAATGATTTTGAAAAGAGTACTGCATTGATAGTTTCAGCACTCAAACTCGTCTGGTTCTTCGTCTTGATATTTGTTAACAAAGAAAATATTCTTTCAGCACATTCTAAGGAGTGTGGTAATACTATTATAATATGATACCCGAATTACTCTTTTGAATATTTTGTAGTATTTATTTTCGTTATTTTTTTTATAAATTTAGATCAATTTTAAGAAATAGTATGAAATAATGACACTTTACATAAAAGTAGTACCAAACGTAAAACGTACCAAACTTTTAGCTCGAAGGCAAATAGTATCACATTTGGTACTATAGTACCAATTCTGGCAGCCCAGGCAGTCCATAGTTTGCCTGGTGAAAATGACACCATTTATAATGGTGATATTAGTATTTAATGACAACAACAAAAATAGGAAAGTATGCAGACGTGTCCTAATGAAAAACATGTGCTTGACGATACTTAGCATTTTTTTTTATTATTAAGTCTTACATTGATAAAGACATTTTCAACTCTTCACCAACACCTTTCATACTTGATCTACTTTTATATTCAATGTTATCTAACATAGAAAAACCTTGTTTACAGAGATAAGATGTAGAAAATTGTAATATGACTATCAATGCTTTTCTCGCGATAGTTTAAAATGTCAATTGACGAAGACTTCTCCTCTGATACAGAAACTACGTCCCTGGAAGAGCCAAAAATGTGAAATTAATTCAAATTTCTTAAATAATCAAATATAATCTTCTTTTTCCTTGGGCGCACACCTTGAGAAGCCCTAGTGTAAGAGATCCTGCTTTAACAAGAGATTTCTTCATCTTTGTTACAAGTTTGAAAACTGTTGTGCTCTCACAAACCTTTCCGTGCTACAAACGACGACTTCAGATACTCGTTAAGTAATCCTGCTCCAATAGACTTATGTGAGTTCAGAATTCAGTGCTCCCGATAATGATTTTAACCTATTAATATGGTTAATGTTTAGTTCAACGAAAATGAGTTGTAGTTAAGAAATGTGTCACACTTTTTGACTCTAGAACACCACTGAAGACGAAATCTTGTAAGGCTGGGTATTTGAAACAGTAAAAATTTTATATCGTACTCGTATATCCCTGTAAGCGGAATTCATAACATTTTATCATCACATACAATATTATGACAATATAAAATGTCAAATTCATCCCTAAATAATTAGTAGTTATAGAAAAAAAATCACGATCTATGCAAGCAGTATGATATTATTCATATCAGTGAAAAAAAATATATTAAGTCTTCACCACGAGGATTTTATTTTACAACGCGTTTCGAACACTTAGTGTTCATCACTCCAATATAAACATTACAATACAAACACTAAAATATATGAACATTTTTGAAGTTAAATAAAGGAAAAACCAAAATGTTAACAAAAATAAAAACTAAAACAATCACTTAACACCGCCTTACTGAGGTAGGTACGTAACTCCTTTTAGTTTTATTTTAATTAAAATTTTGGCTTTTCCTTTAACTTCTTAAATTTTATGCATTTTATTTCTAAAATATATAGTATATAATAATATAAATGTACAAAACATATAGTGTACTATTTATAGTAGTATAGTATTATATTGTGGATGTACCTGATGATGAAAACTGAGTGTTTGAAACGCGTTGTAAAAGAAAATCCTCATGGTGAAGACCTAATATATTTTTCTTCACTGTAAGAAAAAAAAAATGTTTCTATATTGTCTTGAAAGCACTTTTGTCATATCTGCACTGGGCAATGTGAAAGTATATTTCGAATTTCATTTGGATCTGTCAAACCCAATGCCCTATAGCATATTCATGAAAAACTTTGATCGCAATCACCTATCTCTATAAACAGACAACATCTGAAAAATGTCAAAAATTGATCTGGGAAACTCGACATATGAAATCCCTTTATAAACTCTGAATTGAATTCATTCATGGTTTATATGTAAATTTTTACTATGTTTTATTTCATTTGTTGATCTGCGGATTTACCATTTTGTTTATCAGAAAATACCATCTATTTATAGTATACCATTTATACTCCAATAAACTATTTATAGTAAACCAAAATACAATGATATTATATCATTTATACCAAATAATACATAAAATACCATTTATTTATGTATACCATTTAATATAAACCAAAATACAATTTGTGTATATTAAACCACTTATACTATGCCAGCATACCGTTTATATAAGTGTCCTATTTTTGGGTATAGACTATGTTGTGTTTTTTATTAACTTATTTTTTTGTTTGATGATGAATGTCTGTTTGCAGGATCCTTGTGACTCCGATGGTGAAGACTACGAAACCTGTGACTCTGGTGTGAGTGAACGATCTAGTCTCAGCGATGACACCACGAATTTAAGGTAATTTACATTGCTCTAATGCTTCTTATAAATAAGTGAAGAAATGGTATGCGTGGAAAGACACGTCGTAATACTGAGAATCCAAGCAACGAATATCATACGAAGTGTGATTAATAAGTAAGGAAACTTTTTGAATTTAGCGTGCTCTGTACACATTAATTTCAAAATTTTGTTGTTGCGTTGGTCCACTCATCATTTATAATTAAGGCACTAGTGTTCTTTAAATTAAATTATGCTATTAATATAAATTTATTAATTATCACTCAATTTTTTTATACTACTATATTTCAGGCAAAACAATGGTACCTTGGTTCTCGATAATTCGAATTTTTTCGACAACTTAGTTGATCGAAAACAAAAACTAATTTTCTATAAGAAATACATCATTTAAATTAGGTAATCCGTTCGGATTCCGCCTGTATTCGACTGCAGTCGGGTTTGGACCACTGTTCAAGTTGTAAAATTCTGTTCCGATTCTGGGGGTATAATTTTCTGTTCGAAATCGTATTTGTTCGAGCTCAAAGTCGTTTGAACATCAGGGTACTACTGTATTCTCTTCTGATCTAATGTTGATCAGATTATAATGAAATTTAAGATGTAAACTCAACTTGATTTCAAGCAGAACTGTATAGTTTATGGGAAAAATCAGAGCGTGTTATGGTACTTTATACAAAAGTTATTCGTTTTTTATTTAGCTTAAACATAGAGGTATGGAAATTCGTTGTATGACGTCGTTTTTCATACAAATCATACAAATTGTATGATTTTTTATTCAGAAAAAGTAACAGTTATAAAAAGAGTAAAAGATAAATTTTAAGTTATATTGCATGTTGAAATTGTAATATTTTGTTCCGTCCTTCGTGGAAACTCTCACTGATAAATGAAACCCCTTCTGAAAACACATTTATTTGACTATTGTAAGGTAGTGCAATCAGTCATTTAGTGGTATTTACTCATTGTAGGATAAAAAGTTGATGAAATGGTCTCCACATGTACAAATTTAATAATTGAAACAACCTTCATAAGAAGAACACTACGTGTTTGAAACGCATTGTTTAAATTATTAAACTTGTATATTTGGATAAGTTTATAAGGTACAGTTTATAAGGTAAACTGTTTCATTAACTTTTTACCTTACATTTGACTATAGTAAAATTTAAAACTCGGATATACAATCAGTCAGGTTTAGTTTCATGAAGGGTCTTGTGGTTTCTCTGAAGTATTTATTCCTGAAGTTAACGGTCTCCATTAATACATCTGTAGACTAAACTGTTATCCTATATTTGAGCACCTTGATTTGATCTGTAAATGACAAAAGAGCAACACTTCTATCCTTCAGAAGAGCACAAGGTGAAAGGGGATAATTCTTTTGGTCTCCATCTTCCACATTCATGTTTACGAATACCTTACCATGTCTTTAACATAATTCTTAATGTTTAATTAAAAAATATAGGTTTATTGTTTTACAAGTTTAAAATTGAAGAAGAGTAACACACAGAGTAAAGATACACTTACAAACTCAAATTTTTGGGCAATCCGTCTTCAGGAGTCAAGAGAGAGGGAAACGGATTGCCCGAAAATTTGTGTTTGAAAGTTGTTTTTTTTTTTACTCTGTGTTACTCTTCTTCGATTTTGAAATCGTATTGTGTCCAGTAAAGGGATCGTCTTCCCGATTTTATAATATATATTGTTTTAGGAGTTCAAGAAGTCCTTCACCAGAACACATGAGGATAAGGTCGAATCAAGGAGGTATACAATCATATATCTTTAATGTGTAAACATTTGTTAAATAAGTATCTTATTTGAAATATATATTATTATTTTCAGGAGTGCCTACAGTAATAAAAAAGCAAACTAAATACAGGAGCATAATATCGGATGTTTTTGATGGAAAACTTCTTAGTTCAGTCCAATGCCTCACCTGTAATAGGGTAAGTATGGTGTTCATTTAGCAAACTTTTTTGTCCATTTCAGATCAGTTGGTGGGCGAATTTGAAAATGAAATGAAAATCGAATAATTAAATATTGGTGGGACGCAAGGTATCACAGTGACTTACGTGCTCGCCTCTGGACGACTGGTAGATCCGGGGTTCAACACCCATTCTGGCCCTCTATTTATTTACGTGAGAGGTGAAAAAATTTGAGTATCTCAGATTGTCGACTTCTTTAAAAAAGTAAACATTTTTGATATTTAGGCCCTTTTGATTTTCAGGTCTTCCTATCTCGATATCTTTATTCCGATTAAATTTATTTAATTTAAATTTATTTATTGTCGATTAAATATTAAGGACATGTATATTGTTAGTGCCACAGAGGTTAGTAAATAAGATATCATTATTAACCGTCATACCTCGTCTATCGCTGGTGAAGTCGCCCGACCGGTTTACTCAATGGGACCAACGTTACCTTCCAAAATCACGGATATAAATACCTATTTTAACTTAATAGAATAAATGGAAATATATAAACACAGAAATACTGATAACCTAATAAACGAACAAATCAAGCACCAGGCAGACAATATTTAAACCAATAAAAAACATCAAAAGACGACAGTACAGAGACGACTTTAATTGTAAAAGACAAAAAACAGATTAAAGAAAATAAAATAAAATGAAACTATTAGGAAATTTAGGCATGTATTGGCACCATTGAGTTAAAATAGGTATTTATATCCGTGATTTTGGAAGATTAGATTAGTCCCATTGATGATGCAGCCATTGCTAAACCGGTCGGGCTACTTCACCAGCGATAGACGAGGTATGACTGCTAATAATGATATCTTAAATATTAAGGACTATGAATCAGACATATTTAAACATAAAAAAGTTCACAAAACTATTATAAACAAACAGGCTAATCACCCGACAAATACTTATTTAAACCACTATAAATTTAGGCATATTTTGGCACCATTGAGTTAAAATAGGTATTTATTTCCGTGATTTTGGAAGGTAACGTTAGGTCCATTGATGATGCATCCATTGCGAAACCGTTCGGCCGACTTCACCAGCGATAGACGAGGTATGACGGAATATTAAGGACCATGACTCAGACATATTTAAACATAAAACAGTTCACAAAACTATTATAAACAAACAGGCTAATCACCCGACAAACACTTGTTTAAATCACTGATAAACTCACTGTCCTAAAGGAAAAGATCAAAAGATAGAGAAGATAGGAACAACGATAACACAAAGAACAAACAATTACTTATAACTTAATAAATAGAATATTAAATGGACAATAATTAATCGAATAAATTGGGGAATAAAGATGTCAACGGACTATTGTACAGATAAAATAATTCATATTAGATAAAACTCGGTCATCACCTAGATATTACTATATAGTGGGGAAGTTGAGAAGTTGAAAGGGCTCAAATGGAGAAGAAAAATTACGAGATGGTTTATAATAATTTAAATGACAAATTGACTTGTCAAGCTGAGTATAATCAGTCCTCTCCAGATTTTTTATGTGTGAATGCTGTTTACTAATTATAGAAATAGTTTTCAATAGTATAATCTCCTATGTGTGTTGTGTTACAGATCTCAACAAGAGTTGAAACATTCCAGGACCTTAGTCTGCCTATTCCAAGCAGAGATCATATACAGATGTTACATCAAGGCTCCAACCCGAGTAAGGCATCAGTTCAAAATAATCAGGTATTCCAGCAGAATATTTTTAGAAAATTCTACGGATCTAATGAAAACTTGAGTTGTTTTTACATTTTTATTTCCATTTTTTTACTTTTATGTTTTATTTCTCTATAAGATATGTATAGTAATCACAGCAAATAAATATTTCGAAATTAAAAGCATTTTTATTTTGGGGCTCTAGAATATCCTTGTTTGATATTGTCATGATAATGTTTGTGTAGGTTTATTTAGTCACTTTTTTAAATACACAGTAGGTCGTTGCGTTTAGAAGTTCCTGATAAATTTCAACCAAAGGTCACCTCTTTCGAATCTCACGAATTACTGAATAGTGATTAATCATTGAGATGATGTTTTATTTTTTGTTAAAAAAAAATCCAAGATGACTTAAATTCATAAAATATTTATAGAAAATTTCCAGTTTAGTAACTTTAAGGAATTTATTTCTGCTAAATGTGGCAGAATTTTAGTTAGTTATCACAAGTATGGGGGACGGCCAGGTTAACCTAGTGGCAACGAGCTCGTCGTTGGACTGGTTGGTCCAGGGTTCAACTTACTCTGGTCCTCGATTTATTCACGTCTCTCATAGAAGACGTCAGTCCCGAGCCTGTACAATATCAGCTACTTGTTAAAGATTTCTATTCTAAATACATTTGAGTTAAGCAAAATGTAGGATTTCCAGTGTAAAAAGTTCATTGTGGGGTATCAGAAAGAGCCAGTGCTCGGTCTATGCGTGTCCTCTTGTGGGACTGCCACTGCAACCTAACCCAACCTATAACAAATATACACAGTCATTGATTACTGTGAACGCCAACCATTGATATGTTCAGGAAACAGTCCGTAGCCAGTAGCTCATATAATCATGTCCGTAGCGCGCAGAACTTTTAACTGAAGATTATTTAATTTTGAGTACTACTTCCTTAATTCGGTTAAGATAGATCCTTATTACCGGGATATGATGGTAACATCAGTATGCTTAGAATAATACGGTACTATTTATCTACATTTAGAAAAAACAACTGAGTATCTGTATAATAAATGAGTTAGGGAAACTAAAGATATACTCTAAATATAGTTGCATTGTGATTGCTATACTGTGCTTGTAACTAAAGGGACTGTGTCCAGCAGGTGGGGTGGTTCTGGAGACTGTGGGAGTGGGTGGTTTCTCTCTTCTGGGGACCTCCGGTCTCTCTGCACGACTGCCTTGCTGCTTTCTTCTCAGCAGATGAACTCAAGGGAGACAATATGTACAGGTCAGCTAACTTGATAAACTACTATATACTACTTCAAGCTTATACAGACGTTAGATCTTTTGTTTCTGGTATCCATGTTGTTGAGTTCGGATATAGCAAAGAAATCAGTTTTGTTGTTGTTGTTGTTGTTGCGGGAAATTAAATCATACGAGCGTAGTCTCTTGGGAAGAGGACGTAGTACAGTCGGTCTTTAGCATATACGATTTAGCAGGTACTTTTCATCTACTCGAATTTAATATAGAACATACATATACAGTAGAACATCGGTTTTCGATCGTATCGGATACCGTACAATGCCGAGTTCGAACCAAAAGTTCGATTTATTTTTGTATCGAAATTCTAACAGGCGTCAAACCGATATGTTATGGAAGCGGATCCCCCTCCATGCAGTAAGATCCTTCCTCAACCTCTTCCGTCATTTACGTATGCTTACATCTGAACTTTTCAAACGTAAGAATTTATAATTATTTTAATGGTTCCTGTTTATTCATTGCATCTTAAATATATCCGAAATTATCGCCATTCTGAATTAAAATATGCTTTCGGAATATAGATTTTTAATGTCTTGGAACGAATAAGGGTTATTTTCACTATTTCTTATGGGTAAAATTGATTCGGAATTCGGTTGAAAACGAATCGGTTTTCGAACCGGGTTTCGGAACGGATTATGGTCGAGAACTGAGGTACCACTGTAATAAATACTTAACATAATTGACATATAATAATGTCTACTCTAATTTAACATGCAATACTTATTATTAATGTTATTTAATAATAACAACTTATGGATATCATTGTTGTTAACAATGATATATTGTGATATACTGTAATAAACTTGAGTTGGGTAAAATTTAGGACTTTCATGTAGAATCAGACGTCATTGTGGTGTCAAGTGAAACATTTGGTCTAGTGTGCTTTCTTAGTGGTCTATGTGGACCAATTTCCCTCATTTAAACTAACTTATTTTTTTTTTATTTCATATATCAATAGTGAGTTCTGTATCTTTAGAAGCATTTATATATTTGAGTTTATAAATGAACTATTGGATTTACAGGGATCGGGTGCACTCCATAAGGCGTTACTACTATGGCTTGTCAATTTATTGTGAGAGAGAGTTCCCATGGCCATATTTTTTGTAACTGTCTTTACGGGTTTAAGGGGATTGTATAAAGCAGTTGTGAGCAACCATTTAGTTCGTGAGCTACACTGACTTCAAATATTTATCAGGCAGGCGGATTGAAAAACGGATCTGAACTCATAGGCACGATCTCTATTTTTCATATTTTACCTTCGTTTTGAATAAATAAAAGAAAAAAAAAAAGCAGATTAGTGTAATTTTAAATTCCTTGCTAGACCAATTTCTTTTATTTTCATATGACCCAAGACAAAAAATATCGTCTTCTGTTCTTCATCTTAGTGTTTTTTTATTTTATTCCTCTCCACTTTCCTTTGATGGTGTTTTAAGTAAAGCCAGTTTTGGTATCTTTGAATCATTCACTGTTAGATGTTTGAAAAAAGTTCGTTTACCCTATATCGTTTTAATTAATCTGATAGAATTGATCCTGGTTATGCATTTTTTAAAACTATTTTGTTGTGTTGATATTTCCATCTGAAACAGGACTGATCATTATTATTCAGTCAGGTGTTCTTTCTACTATTCTGAAAACACATCTCTTTTTCACAATGTCGAAGTAATGTTTAACTTTGTAAGGTTTACTTTGAGCAAGCTTATTGACAATATTCTCTTTTCCGAGTGGCTCAATAAACTCGTTGAAAGACCCTTGGCAAGGGCCTTAAAGTTTTCATGAACCTTTGAATAGTTTCCACATTTCATCTCATGACCTCATAGGTAACTTACTTCTTCGACAGTTTAACTTCGTTTGTTGTTTACATTTTTCAGATTTAAAATGGTATTTTAATTATGCAAAAACACGATTAAGTCGGTTTAACGTCTACTTAGTTCTCAATTTATTCAAAAAAGGTGATAAATAGAAAAAATATGCACACCAAAATTTAGCTCGGGCTATAAATGTGGACTATAGCTTATATATTTATATGAGCTATAACTCTTGAAGAACTAGAAAATGCTTCTTTGAAAATACCAGGGGGCCCTAGTTTGCCTTCCTCTGATATAAAGGATAGGGTTTGAGCAGGTGGGGTTGTGTGAGTTGTAGCGATCTATTGCAAAGTGCCGAGCATTGGGAATGGTGAAATATTGATGATTTGTTTATTTGTGCATAGAATGAGAGTAGGTAGTGTTTCCCTTAAAAAAAAAAACTAAACGATAGTTTTCGCGGATACAATAAATTGATTCTGAGCAATTGTTAATTATTTCAACTAAAGGCCCAAGTACAAAGAGTTCTCGATATACGTTTTAGTTACGTTCCGAACGGCCGAACATAAGTTGTTGTACGTTCTAGTAATGTAGACCGTTCATACTGTACTATACATCCAACAATTCAATTACCGTATATTATAAAACCCCCTAAATCATATATTATAAACATAATTACAAAATAATAACGTAAGTGAAATTTCAAATACGTAAATTAAATTCAAGCATAATACATGTATTCTGAGGTAAAATAGATAAACAATAAACATAAACAAACTTCCTGATGATGAACACAAAGTGTTCGAAACGCGTTGTTGTTGTTGAATAAAACTTCATTTGTGTGGAGACTTTGTTTCCATTTTTCCACAGAATAAATACCGCACAATTACGGATTGTACAACTAATGATTTAAAACATATGTATTTTCATTTTAGTTAAACTAGTTTTAATCAAATTTAGTTACATTTGGCAGTGGTACTCGAAGCAATTCAAATTCACGCGCACAAACACTTTCTTATATAATTTTGGAATTTTAATTTATTTTGTTTGGCTTTTTATATTAAAATCGAAAAAAGTTAAACGTAAGTCGAGAATCGTCTGTAATTTCATATGGATATTCTAATTGGAAGGTAAAGGGTTGTCTTGTGGCGAGCTTCTTCTTCACATTGTATCAGATATAAAATGAAAATAAAACCCTTGACCCGTGAGGAGCACCTAAAGCGTTCTTGGTGCTGAGGCTGTACGATGTCAACAACTCGGTAAAAGTCCCTATTTTAAATAAACTGGATCAGTGTAAAATTTGGACTCATCATGTAGAAAAACGTTAATGGTACCAGTACCCTAGACCATTGTTATTCGAGGGGGTTACGTTCCTTACCCTCTCGCTAACAGCGAATATAGGATGCAGTTTTAAAACTACTATTTATGATATTATATATGCTAAAATATGCTCATCAACATATATTAAAGACAATTTTACGCGTTAATACAGTAAGCAATATGTTGCAGTGTCATAATATTCATTAGTAGTAAAATTGAACTATTGTACTGTAAAACAAAAAAATATATATAAGTTCAGTACTCGTATTCCTTTCTGACAGTAGAATACTGCCGTTATCCATGCAAAGTCATTCTGTGTTGTTCGATAAACAATCGATAAAAAACGGAGCAAATTTTGAAGGGCAAACTTATGAACTATGGTACAAACAGTTAATTGTAAATAAAAATAATCCCTTTTTTTCATTTAATCATTTATTTTATGCACATAAGACGTACATACGTGTAGGTATGCACTTGTAAAGAACACTTTGTAAAGAAATTTTCATAAAGACTAACTAAAGTCAAATTCCGCGAGAATGCGGAAACGCGAATATTCAAGGGTCTACTTTAGGTGAATAAAAATGAAAATCTAGTTTAAGTAGAAAAAATAAAACTGCCGCAGGAATGGAAGTCTTGTGTTTCATATCTCATGCTGGAGTAATTCCTCTGAGATGTTTGTCCAGATCAATTAACATTTTGGATTCAAAATCTGGTCTTTGATTAGATCTAATTGATTTTCTGTATGTTTCTCTATTCCCTATTTGTTTATATTGTTAGCTAACTAATATTTGTTATTGCAGCTGTGACAAATGTAAAAAACTACGGAATGGCATTAAGTACTCTAGAGTGGTGGAAGCTCCAGAGATGTTGTGCATTCACTTGAAGAGGATGAGACACGATGTTATGTTCTCTACAAAGATAACCAATCACGTTACATTCCCTCTCGAGGGTCTTGACATCACACCCTTCCTCCACAACGGTATGATAAATAATCAATTTTACATACTTCATAATTAAAAACTTCTTATACATACTTCTAATTCATTTACCTCACTAAATAGTTTAGTCGATTAAAGTTGTTTAACAGTTCAAAATTTTTAAATTTAATGTATGTATGTATATAAAAAGAGGGTTGGGTTTTTGACTCTGACGAAAACCGCTTGTTACGGTTGAAAGATCTTAGTCTTGTTTTCCCATTTCATATTGTGGTTTGATCATTGGTTGATATTTCACGTGTTTATGTGAAATCTTTATATATATGTATATTGGTGATCAAACCACAATAAGAAATGGGAAAACAATAAGAAATGGTTTGATCATTGATTGTTATTTCACGTGTTTATGTGAAATCTTTTTATGTATATTGGTGTAAATAGACAGCAAATCTTCTTGTACGCAAATATTGTTAAAAGTAGCAGCAGTTGCTAAAAGTTGCATTGCTTGCAAGATTGAGACCGCCAGCTCAAAAATCGTGAGAGCAGAAGCTGCTGCTACTTTTAACAATATATATATATATATATATATAAAGATTTCACATAAATGACGAAGACCGCTTGTTACGGTTGAAAGATCTTGGTCTTGTTTTCCCATTTCTTATTGTGGTTTGATCATTGATATATATATATAGTGGGTGTGTTCTCTAATCGGGGTTCGGTCAATTTTCCAGGATAAAAAATTAAACCCTCGTTGACAACGTTTCGGTTTTATTTAAAACCTTTTTCATAGGAATCTTCTCCATTCACTCTTCTTATATCCTCATAAAAACCCATATTTCTTCTTATATAAACCAAAATATATATATAACAGATTCAATATGGAGAGTGTTTGGAGAAGGTGCCTGTGAAAAAGGTTTTAAATAAAACCGAAACGTTGACAACGAGAGTTTAATTTTTTATCCTGGAAAATTGACCGAACCCCGATTAGAGAACACACCTATTCTATCAAACGGTCGATATATTATTGAATCTGTTATATATATATAGTTATAAAAAAATAGTTATATATATATATATATATATAAACTCAAAAATTGTTATTGACCTCTTCTATTCTATTCACTGTTTTGTTATTGAGGGCTAGGTCAAATGAAAGAAAATAAACTCCTTTCTAGGCCGACGTTTCGATGTATTTGTACATCATCTTCAGGGCTAAAATTAGAGTAAGACTATAATACATTTATCAAAACAATCTACAACTCACATAGAGAAATAACACACATTTTTGTTAAGACCAACAGATACATACAAAAGGTTATTTTATAATCAGAGTTGTTGAGTACACATCTATTTAAAAGTATCAGACACTCTAATTTTAGCCCTGAAGATGATGTACAAATACATCGAAACGTCGGCCTAGAAAGGAGTTTATTTTCTTTTATTTGACCTAGCCCTCAATAACAAAACAGTGAATATATATATATATATATATATATATATATATATATATACTGAAATCACTGCAAGAACACACATAAAAGAGATCGCAAATGGGTCATGACTTGCTTTCGGAGCGGCTATCTTTGAATAGATCTACCTGATGACGACGAGGTCGAAATATAGTAGTGAGTTTCTGTGATCTCTTTTGTGTGTGTGTGTTCTTTCTGGAAATCTAGTGCAGTTAGGTATTCCTCCAGTTAGGTGGATGAATTTGGAACAAACCCTTAACTTAGTGGAAGGTTAAGCGTAGATGCAATAACCAAAACGTTATTCAGGAAAATAGAGAAACTCTACAAGAAGCAAGTTTCTGCAAATTATTTGTTATATGTTTAATAATATTGTTAATTAAAATAAACAAATTGGACTAATTATTCCAATAGTTTTTACTTTATTACAAATAAGAGGTAGTTATAGTATAAAAACAATATATTTACGAAGTTTTGTCACATTTTCATTCTCTATCGTCCCTAAGATACATTTTTTTTTAACTTACTATCACTGAATTGTTATAATAAGAAAAAACAATCTGTTTTAAATAATTGTTTGATTGTCAAATTTTGAAGTGCATGAGAACCCATTTTTACTTTAATATAAGTAAAAAGTATAGTGATCGTGAAAAAATTTGATCTCGAGATTTTGACGGATTTACAAGTTTGGTGGTCCTCAAAGTGTTTTACGACTTTTTTCTATAATGTCTGAATATGTCGGTGTGTGGGTGTATATCCAAAAGTGTGTTGCCACGCTAAAGACCACACCTTCAGATGGATCAAATACATATTTTACACACAAATCGGTCCTACAGTGTAGATGTGTTGTTTTTGGGCAATATGGATGATGGAAAAGTCACTTTTTTTTGCCAAAATGTGTTTTTCGGCAACAAGTTTTTCTCATAAACTAGTAATTCATTTTTGATGTATTTTTATGATTTGAACTCCCCAAAAATTCAGGTTTAATATTTTAGATATTGGATATAGAATGAAAATGTTTGTAAATACGGTTTATAATACCTGAATGACACATATTATTTATGGGTTTTACTGAAATTCAAACCCTAGAAATCATTGGTAGAAGAACTTCTTTTTTCCATGCAACACCGACCGTATAGGTTTTGATATAATGATTTTTTTTTTTATATCACATCAAGTTTGTTATAATAAAAATTTAATAGATTTTGATAAAGCAAAAACGACATCTATATAAGTAGAACAAAAAGCCAGTTATCCTTGTTTACCTCATTTACTTATATTTGTCTTTCTGAAAGTGTGTCAGTAATTTAGTGAATTCAGATAAAATAATATTTATACTTCATATGGTATAAAATATTTACTCATTGTAGGGTAAAAAAGTTAATGAAATATAGTCTCCGCATATGGAAGTAGTTTAATAATATATAAACAACGCGTTTCGGGCACAGGGTTCTTCTTCAGGTATAAAACTAAAAAAATACAATCCTTGAGTATGTACATCTCTATTTCCTTATTTTATTTTGTGCCATTTATTTTATACTATAGATAACTCTTCGATGCCATGGTATTTTTTTTTTAGCTTTATACCTGAAGAAGTACACTTTGTGTTCGAAATGTGTTGTTTATATTATTAAACTTCTATATGTGGAGACTATTTCATCAACTTTTTTATCCTACAAATTTGATATTATGTTAAAAAGGATGTCTCTAAAGAACGGTCCTGCTAAAAGAAATGTATATATTTCTTAGTTTGATAGAATTTGAACGTTAATAGACAAAGCCATAGGGTAATAAATACCTCTTGCATAAAATTTGTTGCTGAGTGACACATATCTTCCTGATGACGAGGTAGTCGAAATATAGTAATGAGTTTCTGTGATTTCTTTTATGTGTATTCTTTCTGTAAATCTAGTTTATTTAGTTTTGCGAAATCTTTTGATTTATAATATGTTAATTTTTAATTAAATAATGTATGATTTGTAAATTGTAAGTGTTAAAGAATAAGTTAAGTTGTTGAACAAACTAATATACATACCCGATCCTCGAGTTTCTGTACTTCAAATAACCATGCTTTTAAGTTTACGTACTTTTTTTTCTTCCGAATGTCATAAATTATCATCCGAGCATTGGTAATTCACCAATGCAATTATAAGGCAATAAGCCTATAATAGTGTTTATTTACATTAAATGTGTAGTGTGATAAGTTAATGAAATTGAGATAGTCTAGCCCTACTAGAAAGTTTGAGTGAGGTTATTTATATGGTACGTCTCGGCATGCTGTCAACCACTTAGCCTACCCTACCCACCATTAGACTGCCACTTACCAGTTTCTGGACCTGCCTCGGACGAGTGTATGTTGATATGTTTCAGCCGATTCTATGATCGAAACATTGATGTAATGAATACTGTATGTATATTTCAGAAGTTGGGGTTGTTTACAATTTGGTGAGTGTGATCTGCCACTATGGGCAAGGCCCCGGATGTGGTCACTACACTTGCTTCGCGCTTTCGCCTAACGACGGCTGGTATCACTATGACGACAGGTCTGTCACCAAAGTGTCGCCAGATGTCGTCAAGTCATCGCCAGCTTATGTCCTCTTTTACAGGTACCTTAATAAATATAACTTACTTTAGATTAAAGCCGGGCAACGATTAATATTTTTAATGGCGATTAATCGCTCAATTAAACTTTTAACCTTACCTTAATCTTACTTTTAATCGTATTTTTTTGTTTGAACTATTGTTCGATATCAGTGCTTATTCTGTAACAAGTAGTTTGGTTTTCAATATAAAAATAATTTATTTAAACTCAGAAAAGTTAAAAAACTTCCAGATTACTAAGAAAAATCGAATGAAAATAGCAGTTAATATTTAGTAATAAAACCCCTAACAATTTTGTAACAATATTAATCCTTTTTTTTTGTAATGGCATCGCACTGAACGTTTTTGGTTAGTTTAATTTTAAATTTTGTTTATTTATTTTGTATTAGTTACTAAAGTTACACGCTTTACGGTAGATTTACTAAATCATTAGGGCAAGTTTATTGTTTAATTGTTTTCAATCATTTAGGCATGTTCGATCCATTTCTTGTGAAACTAAATTGACTGTAATTTTATGCACAATTTTCCATAAAATCACCATTATCACTATATTAGAAACATCTGTGAATAAATAAAAAATATTTTATTATTTATTCGAAATAGACATGTCATTTTCCAATATGTTATAAAGGAAAAAAATGACATTCTAGTAGTGAAAACCGCTTTGATATCTGCCCAATCCTACAAAATTAGCCAAAACCGTGTTTTTGCGGTTTTTTTTACGATATTTATGACGTATGTTAGCGGGACTGAAAGGGTTAATTGAATACATTGATTTGGGATATCATCGGTCAAAGTGTTCCAGAGTCCAGTCTAGCCCAGTGGTTCCCAACCTGTGGGTCGCGACCCCAAACGGGGTCGTGATACCAATGCCATGGGGTCGCCAATTGATTTTGACCCGAACGTGAATATTATATAAAACACGGTAAAAACAGAAGACAGTTAAATAAATAACATTATAAAATAAAATTAAAACAATTATATAAATTCACACTATGAAACTAAATGTAACAGTTCATTAAGTCACTGAACATAACGTCCGAGACATGTATTGAACATGTTTCGTTTCACTTGAAAGACTTTAGTCTTCTTTCTCTTTTCTTATGTGGTTTGGACGTAAAAAAACACTACTTAAAAAGCTATGCAAAAATATACAAGCATGATGAAGTTTTGCTAGAAATATTACGCACCCTTTTGATGTTAAACAACCAATGTAGACAATAGATCGAAAAAAAATATCTGATTAAACTGCAGACCGAAATAAATTAGATGTGGAACACGACTTGAGGTGTCCATGTCGACAACAGAGCCCAGGATAGAATTGCTAGCTAAAAAGCTACAATACCAGCCGTCTCATTAAGGTCAGTTCATAAACATACTTTAGTAAAGTTACAGAACGGTATGAAATTTGTTTGTTTGAATACTTTGAAATTGATTTGCAATTAATTAATGTTTTGTAGGAGCTTTGAAATTAATGAATAAATTCTATATTAATCATATATTTAAGGAATATACAGTTACTTCACTAATAAATTGCAATATATGCCAGTTTCTTATAGAAAAAATAAATGTATAAAAGATATTTCAACGACTGGGGTCGCTTCCTGATTGCTTGTTCTAAAATGGGTCGCTATATTTGAAAGGTTGGGAGCCGCTGGTCTAGCCGAATCATAGGGTCCATCTGTCAGTACTAGTAGTAGTTATTATCGTAAGGGTCTACTGCACTTTACCTATAGGCTACTTTTAGGCTATATTCATTTATTATATTATAGTGTGTGATTGAATGGTTTGTCAATCTTGATTAAATCAGCCCAGGGTAGTAAAACAGTTGGCACGCCACAGCCAAGCTATTAAATTACCTTGATTGTTATAACCATCTGTTATGTTTTCATTACCATAAAAAATAATTTATTTTAACATTAGAGATTAGTTATTCTCAAGTTGTCCACGAAGTCTCTTTAAAGACAACTGTTACAATCTCTTGAATCAAATAACAAGCAAAAACAAAGACAGTTTCCTGAAGAAATGCTGGGACGTCTCCATAAGTTTCTTGTGTCATTCACAAATAGAAAGATGGGATGGACGGTGGATCTCTTCCATACTTTGTTGTTCTGTAGTTTCGTTGATCCTGAACATCCGATTTTGTTTCAATAAACCACGAAACAAATTGCTCTCTTCCTTGATAAGTAGCCATTTCAGTGAATAAGAGGTTCAGTGAAGCAGTTTTCTTCCATTAGCAGAGTATCTAAAACGCAAAAGTTTTTATATGAAAAAAAAAACTTTAATAAACCTTTATTAAAATAAAAAATATTGGTTATCTTATAAAAAGCTTTTGTAATAATTTTGTTTAGACTGTAAAGAAATGTTTTGGACACCCTTAATATTACACTTTGACAAGTATTTGAATGTTAATAAAATTATATGAATACAGTATAGCGTTTATTGGCTAAGAGAGGGAGTCAAGATATTAAGGGTGCCATCTAAAAGTTAGGAAACTAGTGGCACTTTGTGTTAGTGCAGAAAGTGTTAGGAGAATGGTCAGAGGTGGTATATGAAGAGGTAGCCTTTTACTGTTAGGCAAAATTAAAGAACTTTAATCATTGATTTGCAATATGAAAAAAGTAAAAAAAAACTTTTTTATGTACTTTCTGTGGCTTTGCACGTGAATGTTAATTATTATCGATGTTTAAACGGCTTGTTAAAGTGTTCTAGGTGAGAAAGGTTGCTGAGAAAGCACTAAAGAATAAATAAATAAATTACCTTTATTTATAAATAAATAAATAAAGGACTTCCAATTTTAATTTGTTTTAAGCAGGGAATAGAAAAGATACGTGCTCGCTGTGCTTATAAGAAGGCGATAACATGTCAATACGAATCTTGTACGATTTTAATTAGTCCTTAAGATCTCTTCACACTAAATCCATTTGAGAGTAGTAAAATTTACGATTCCTGAGCTGAATCATCTCGATGCATCGGTACTAGAGAGAGGAGGGGGAGGGGCCAGGTGGGTATCGAACCCCGGACCTACCAGTGGCAACGTGTCGTCCTCTGAACTGGAAGGTGAATAAATCTGAGCACGTCGGTCCCGAGCCTGTACAATGTTAGTTATACGTTAAAGACCCCCTACTCTAAATATATTTCAGTTCAGCAAAATTTAGGACTCCCAATGTAGAATCAATCTTCTTTGTGTGGTATCACAAAGGGCAAATGTATTCTTGTTTGTTGTTTTCCAACGCCCACACTTATAAGACTCACCTTTTATTGCTGTTCTAAGGCCTAAAATTGTGGCTCATTTATCATCTGACACCCATTTGAGTAATGGGTGAGCCACATTACCTGTTGATTTTACATAGGGAGTCCTAAATTTTGCCTAACTCAAGTGGATTTAGAGTAGGGATCTTTAACGAGTACCTGGCATCTTACAGGCTCGGGACCGATGGTTTAACGTCCTCTCCGAGGGTCAACTTCCTCAAATTTATTCAACTCCCACGTAAATAAATCGCGAGGGCCAGGTGGGTATCGAACCCTGGACCTACCAGTTCAGAAGAGAGTACGTTAACCACTGAGCTAACCTGGCCCCTCAAAGGACTAATGTTCGGTGCGTATGCTCCCTTGTGGACTGCCACTGAAACCTACCCTAATATTACATACTTTTTGGTGATAGGAAGAAAGGTTCAGTCGTGTCCTCTTTACTTGGTCAATGATCTTCTGACTCATGGTAGCTTAAAGCCTTTGAATGGAACATCAGCGTCAAGTTCGTTTTGTATCTAAAAATATTGTGTAAGAACGATCTTATCTATCTTAAAAGATAGATATGTATGAAAAGTGTCATTGTGGTTTTTTTATTTATGATATTTTCAGGAAAGATACTTCCGAAATTGACCGCATCAGAGTTAGATGTCAGAGGATCGAAGAAACGTCTTCACATGAATCTACTGTGCTTATTGCCAAAGAGTGGTTCACCAGGTATGCTAATTATCTAAAGTGAAAAAAAAATTATTGACATTTCTTGATTTATTTAAAAACAGTTTATTGTATACTAAACATCCCACGACCCCTTGTGTCACACAGTGTTCAGAAATTATAGCGACAATTAATAAAATACATTCACTGAATGTGATTGACAGGAATAACTGTTCTTGCTATTTCTTGTTATTAAGCCATGAAAACATGGTCCCAAGCTTTTGAGGTAGTATTTTTAGCAAGATTGAAGAGATATACACAGTATGTATATTTAGCAAAACAAAAAATCACTTAAAAGTAAGAAATGTCATTTATTTTATTACATAAAAAATAAAACATCAATTGAAATTATACTCACAATTAACCATATCTAAAATTAACAAAAACCTGTAAATTGAAATATTCCATTTATTTTACCCTACATAAAAATTTTGAACATACATGACAGAAATGTGTCTTTATAATATTACCTTAGAACAGTAGTATTTAAGCTGACATTTGTGTTCAAGTTTATATTCCTAAAATTATTCATTGTAAACCTCTAGTGTAATAGTTTATTTATACTTTCGGAATTTCATACATCTAATTAATGCGAAAGTTCCAAATACGAATTTTAAATCAAAACGTTGGCTTTGAAAGTTTGATTTGTACCTGGAAAACTTAACGGATTCCTAATAAATAAAAATTTGTTTTACTTATGTATAACAAGAATTAACAGTAAATACGTGAAAAAATAAAAAAAACATCCTCTAAATAACATGATTTCCTAACATTTGGCTAAGGTCTTTCGTAGAAAATAACTGGTTAGGTTTATTCTATAAGAGAAATAATTTTTACATCTAGTAATTAATTTTACCTGACGTATGTTGAGAAAATTTATTTTTCATTCTTCTTTCCTTTTAATGCCGTTATTTGTAAAGGCATATATTACTCACTGTTTTGTTTAATATTTATTTGAATGATCGTGCATAAACTATCAGGTATTCCAAGTTTCACCTGTGTGCAAGTTAACAAGAACTTCAAAGTTTTATGAATATAGGTTTCATTTGAAAAACAGGTTATTTATCAGTGTATATATTCTTTTATATGTTTAAACATGAAACAGTACATTAGGACACATATCAAACGATTACAAGAAAAGAACACGTAGAATCAACAAACAATATTTTGACCTCAAAGTCACCAGGAGAAGAAGGAGAGTTCTGCTCGGCTGGCAAACTGCAACGTCTTATATATTATATAAAATTTATTTAAACACTTTTAAATAGATCTGACCAAATTCCAAGAAGAAGAAAATGTGTTCATTAGTAATTATGGTTAAGAAAGCAGTACCGTAAAATTTATTTATAAATTTAGAACACATGCTAGAGAGGTTTACACATTTACAGTGACGAATTTTTGGTTTAATATTGACCAGGAGAAAGAGAAGAGGTAAGAGAAGATACAGCTTTCCGGCTGAATTCTTGTTGGACAATCGTGCAGCCAGAAACGCGTCTGATAAGACAGACGGTGGGTAGATGGTGGGAGAAGAGAAGAAGTAAAAATAAATAAACATAGAATAAAATTTTGTAGACAATTAAAATAAGTTTAAATAAGGGTAGAACATAATTAATTTTTTACTGCTGTCAGTTGTATTCTATGTTTATTTACTTTCTCACCTCTCTTCTTTATTATACCTTTAGATCTATCTACAATGCGTTGTGACTGTACATTCCGTTGCCCACTGATGTTCTGCAGAAGCACTGTGTCATCCCTTTTTCTGACTTCCTTCTGGTGGAGGTTAAACTGAAAATGTGAGACTGTGAGTGTGTAAATCTATTTTGCGTGTTTATGTAGTTTACTTTTGAGAACTCTGAAAATCGAATGAAATCGATTTTCATTCAAATATATATATAGTTACTTTCTATTTCATTTCTGTCTCTTTTTGTGAATATTGATATGTATATACATATTATTATAAATATATATTTTGATATAGCTTCTCGACCACTGATATTTCAAATTCACCGAAGGGGTTTTTGAGGATTTTGGTCATAAACATACAACTCCTGATTATAAGCCGACGTTTCGCCAAAAGTTGTTTGGCATTTTCAAGCATAAAAAAAATTTTATTAACGACATAAGTAAAGCAAGATAATACATCCACGGATGCCAACCAACAGAAAAGAAACCAAACAAACAAAAAATTCAGTAACAAGAGAACCACAAAAGGATTATAAAATACCTAGTATTATTATTCTTTATTTAAAAAACAGACATTTGTTGTTTAAACCTAATTACTTATTATTTATTATTATTATTACTGTTTGAGAATTGGGTTTTGGTGTTTTCTGAATAATTAATAATAAGTAATTAGGTTTAAACAACAAATGCCTGTTTTTTAAATAAAGAATAATAATACTAGGTATTTTATAATCCTTTTGTGGTTCTCTTGTTATTGAATTTTTTGTTTGTTTGGTTTGTTTTCTACTGGTTGGTATCCGTAGATGTATTTATTTTGCTTTACTTATGTCGTTAAATAATTGTTTTTTAGCCTTTTATGCCTAACAACTTTTGGCGAAACATCGGCTTATAATCAGGAGTTGTATGTTTATGACCAAAATCCTCAAGAACCCCTTCGGTGAATTTATATATATATATATCAAGATTTCACAATAAACACATGAAACAACAATCAATGTTTTAACCACAATAAAAAGGAAAAAAAGTCTAAGACCTTTCAACCGTAACAAGCAGTCTTCGTCAGAGTTAAAAACCCAACTGAGACGAAGATCGCTTGTTACGGTTGAAAAATCTTAGTCTTTTTTTCCTTTTCTAATTGCGGTTTGAACATTTATATATACAAAAAGAAACCGAAATGAAACAGAAACTAACTACTATATTCAATGGCCCGTCATCAGGAAGATAGATGTGAACTAATGAACTAATTTAATGTGAAAATAAACATCAGAGTTCTCAAAAGTAAACTAAATAAACACGCAAAATAGATTTACACACTGACAGTTTCACATTTTCAGTTTAACCTCCGCCAGAAGGAAGCGAGAAAAAGGGAAGACACAGAGCTCCGGCAGAACGTCGGTGGGCAACGGAATGTGCAGCCACAACGCGTTGTAGATAGAATCTAAAAAAATGAAAGTAAATAAACATAGAATAAATGTTAATTGATAGTAATAAAAAATTAATTATGGTTCTACCCTTATTTAAATTGTTGTTCTTGAAATTTTCAAACTAATTGCTTTTAAAAAATCTCTAATGCAGTACTTCAGTTTTTCTGTTTCAAAATTGTATACTTCTGCCCATTAAAAAAGGTTTTAAATAAAAACCGAAACGGTGGCATTGAGAGTAAAATTTGCATTACTCAACAAGAAAACCGTGGTTTGACCGGATTTAATAAAACTAAAAATAACAGTAAACACTGAATGGATTCAAACACTTATGATAAATATTTGGAACATCTGTTCTTCACCCAGAGAAGTTGTGAAGGGAAGATGTAATGAGAATGAAGTGCACATGATGACTCTATCAAAAACCTCGAATAGGCATATGTTTTTCTGTGTAATTATTTCAATTTTGAAAAAATAATACATTTAAATTCATGAAATCATGTAAGGATACTGATTGAGTTTTGTGTCCATAGGTTCATGTCAATGTCTGATCCTGGAGTCATAGACAATTCTGGTTTGGTCTGCTGCCACGGTAATCTCTCATTGGAAGAACATTATCGCATAGCTCCCCAAACTTGGGAATATTTACATTCTGTGTAAGTAGAAATAACATTTTATCAAATTAAAAATACTTCAAAGGTATTGAGAATTTTTACAACCAAACATATTTCGAAAGTTATTTGTAGAAAAAACTTTTTTAAAAAAAATTGAAAATGTAGCCAACTGTTATTACACAATTTTGACTTTTATCTGTCTTAGTGACTGAAGACTTTAATTAAAAAAATTATTAATGAAGTTTTTATTAAAAATTGAACAACTTAAGTAGTAATGTATTGTAAATTAAATAACTGTTAATTAATTAAATTTTCAATTTATTAAATCATTTTATAAAATTTTAACTTTTAATTTATTATAAATTATATACATTAAAGATAAATTAGAAATAATGGTTTTCTGCTGTAATGAAGCATCTATAAGCTATAACCTCTGCAGTACGATCTACATATTTTCAGTATAAATACATTACAGTTATACCTCCGACTACGAACGTCTCCACCCATTAACAATTCTGACTACAACGTAAGTTCTCTTATAGTTCTCTTTTGAGAACTCTCGATGTTCATTTTCACATTAAATTAGTTCATTAGTTCACATCTATCTTCCTGATGACGAGGCCATCGAATTTAGTAGTTAGTTTCTGTTTCATTTCTGTTTCTTTTTGTATATATATATATAAATGTTCAAACCGCAATTAGAAAAAATCTGGAGTGGCCTACACTCTACTTTACTATAAGTAACTCAATGTCAAATTTCTTGAGTTTATAAAACATAACGTATCATTTAAGCATAACATAAATATCTAAATGGGATATAATTATTAGCATTGCATTCGTGAGGTAGTACAGATAGTGATTGAAGGACATATCAATTTATAAGCTTATTTTTGTACATCACAAATAATTTATTATTTGCAAATAATTTCATTAGTATAACTACAGCAGTAATAACATTTTTGAAAAACCAATGTGAACATTTCTTGAAACGAAATATTATCCTACAAGAGAACATGGCTATTGTTCAAATAGCCAGTAGATTTCTTACATCGTTTACTTGACATCCTTCTACATTGAATATTAATGTAAAATTTTCAAATTTGAAACAGTAAAATACCCTTTATTTCTCTCAAAAACATCTTAAACAGCGAAGAAAATGTTGTTTTAAGGTGATTTGTTAATTAAAGATGTACGATAATTACAGTTATTAATCTCTAAACGAAAGATTTATATTTTAATTATCTTTTACATTTTTGGTTTTTAATCGAATTATTATACTGGGAATTTTATGGCTTCTTAGTATTTAATAAGATCATTTTCCTTCCCCTTTGTCAAATAACATATATACGGATTTTTTTCTGAGTGAGTGTTATTATTTTCCTGCACAATATTATTCCTCTTACATCTCATATAAGTCAATAAACAATTAAAATTATTCCTTTATAAATATCAATTTTATCTCAGTGGATTTGCTCAAAAAATTTCTAAGTCAATGTAAACAATGTAAAAAAATACAAAAAATTCGACAAGTATAGCAGGTGATCTCTTAGTCTAGGATAAACAAAGAGTTTTTATATCGTTATTGCTCTTTCCCGTAATTGAAACTTCATGATTTTTTTTTCATAAATTGCTAATTTTTTGTTCCATTTTTGGTCAAATTTTCATTATTTTTTAACGAGCCGTTTAGCGTCAAAAAAACATTTTCTGAAAACACAAATCGTACTGTAACGCCCCTTTAGCGAATGTAATTTTAGAAAAAAATATCTCAACTCATTCTCCATATAATGTTCTATTTATAGGCAAAGTTTCATTCTTGTCCGTCAAACAGCATGGCTTGTATGGCTCTCACAAGGTTTGAGATTGAATTATAAGTCAAAATTTTTACATTTTATTGAAAAAAAAATATTTCCTGTTGTTTTAAAATTCTGAATATATTTTTCGTTTGTTGCATTTGAAACCTCAAAGATAATGTCAAAATTTCAAAACTCTAGGATTATCAGTTTAGGAGAAATAAATGTTTTAAAAAAAACGGTTTTTGGGAAAAAAAGTGACTTTCCCATCATGCATAATTCTTCCCAAACAATAGGGATCTTCGTCTTTATGAGGCCCATTTTTGTGTAAAATATCAACTTGATCCATCAAAGATTCTGGACCGTAGCGTGGTAACAAGCAATGCTAACACACTCACCCACCCACCCACCCACCCACACACACACAGACATCATCGTAAAAACGTCATAAAACGACTTCTGGGACCTCAAAACATGTAATTCCGTCAAAATCTCGAGATCGAATTTTTTCACGATCACTATACTTTACTTATAGTAAAGTAAAAATGTCGAGGAAAAGTTGCATCCAACTTCGAAAAAATTTCCTATTACGCAAAGCCCGCGTCGTATCGAGAGTTCGTTCTAGGCAAAAGTCCAACCAAACAGCGTGCCTCCCACATCTTGAACGTTTGAATATCGTTCTTTCGCGTCCAGCTTCCATACCATGTAGATGTAACGACCAGTGCTCCATTAAGTTTTTAATAATTTGTGAATTGTTTTCGGTGAAGACAAGGAAGACAGTGTTACTGCTATTGAGGTGAAAAAATAAATTATAGCTAAACATAAAACTGGTGTTCACATTTCTGATCTCACTATCCAATATGGCTCACTATTTAAAATTTGACCATCTCCTCTTTCCTGAAGAACAAGGAAGCTATAAAAAAGTCCCATGTTGCGATGGTGATTAAAGTGATAACTAAGCCAAGACCTTAGATAATGTAGGATATGACAAAATATCTCATTATTATTTAAGAAAAACAGTTAAGGGCTATTATTACTGTTTTTTTATACATTTATTAATAGAGTATGACCTACATTTTTAGGTCTTAAATGGTGGTTAGATACACGTTGTTTTAATATTTTAGGTAGTTTTCTTATGGGAAGAATTGTTCCAAATTAGAACACACTAACTTCGACCAACAATGTCGAACGGATTGTGGTCAAAGTCGGAGGTATGACAGTAATTGTTTTCATCTTCCTAGATGAGAATATTATATGTAAATTAGTTTTGAAGTAACTAAGTTGGTATGTTACTTTTAGGATTTACTGAGGTTCCTTCTTAGTGATATATGAATAATCAACAGATTTTTGTTCTTTATCTTTAGATTTGGCGGAGGGCTTATGATCAAAGAAGGAGAGTTCCAGTTTTGCCCGCAGTGTGACCAACCACAACTTACGATTTTACCCCTTCAATTGAACCAGTTCCTCAGGGTATATCAATATTTCTTTTATATATTGTTTTCATTATTTTTGACAATATTAAATGGGAAATTTATTACTACTTCAACTTTAATAATATTCTATAATCTTAATATACATAATTTCTCTCCCATTAGATTAAAACTCGAGTTTTTCAATTCCAGTTTTCTTTATTATTCTTTTATTTCATATCACATTAAAATATTATTATTTTAATTTCTCAGGAATATTTCATAACCAGAATTTGAGAAAAAATTACTTTAAAAAATTGTACCTTATTTTTTAAATACCTAGCTAAAATTAAGAAATAAATAATCAATAAATATAAATTATACAAATAATAGCAGAAAAAGTGTTTCAGTTCTGAGAGTATGTGTAAATGAACTGGTCTAGGTAAAATGTTGACCCTGACCATTATCATTACGAGAAATATTAATATCTTCTTAATATTGATTCATAACTTCTTTTTTACTTTACTATAAGTAAAGTATAGTGATTGTGAAAAAATTCGATCTCGAGATTTTAACAGAATTACATGTTTTGAGGTCCCAAAAGTCGTTTTATGAAGTAATTCCGATGATGCCTATGTGGGTGGGTGGGTGAGTATGTATCCAAAGATTGTTACAACGCTACGGTCCCGAATCTTTGATGGATTAAGTTGATATTTTACACAAAAATAGGTCCCATAGTGTAGATGATCCCTATTGTTTGGGAGGAATTACGCATGACGGGAAAGTCACTTTTTTTTGCCAAAAACCTGTTTTCAGAAAACATTTTTTTCTCTTAAACTGCTAATTATAGAGTTTTGAAATTTTGGCATTATCTTTGAGGTTACAAAACTGTTTAATTTTTACATCGACTTAGAAATTTTTTGAGTCAATCCACTGAAATAAAATATCTCATTCTCCTATCAGATATAGGAGGAATAATATTTGTATATGTAAAAAATCACCGGCAATAAACTTAAATTTCCTTTGTCTGCCGTGGTATGATGAATTTTTCTAACAAAATGCTCTAATTATTCTATATATTGCAACCTTGAACTAAACTTAATGTCAGATAAAAAATTGTTTCTGTTTATGAAATATAGTATCTTTGCATGATATTGAAGTGTGAGGAATGGACTCTTTCCTCAAGAAAGAGAAGTTATATTTGTTGACAAATATCCAGTTTTTTCACTATTCTAGTCTAATAGTTCATATTTATTATTTTCAAAAATTAGAAGCTCTAAACTATAAAATTTTTAAATTATACTGAATAGCCGGTTTTGACTTTGATTTGAGGATGTAAAACTGGTTAATTACTAATATACTTTTTCTCAATATACATTCACAGCAACATTATAACAGAGTACAACACGCACGAAAAAGATAACACTTGCTCAGAGTAAATTCGTATATACAATTTTTGACAAAGGGAAAGAAAAGTAATTTTATTAAATACTAGGAAGGCATAAAATTCCCAGTATAATAATTCTATAAATCACCAAAAATGTAAAACATAATTCAAAATGGAAAACATTCTTTGAAGAAAACTAAATGTAATTATCCTACATCTTAAATTAAAAATAATCTTAAAAATATATTTCCTTCGATTTTTCTGATGTTTTTCAGAAAAAATAGGAGTATTTTTTTGTTTTATATGGGGAAATTTGTCTTAAATATTCAATGTAGAAGGAAGTCAGGCAAAGTGTGTTAGACATCCACTGGCTACTGGAACAAAAGTCACGTTCTCATGACATGTAAGAGATTATTTCGTAACACGAAATCTACCTTTTAGCTTTTCAAAAATGTTATTACTGCTGTAGTTATGCTAATAATATTGTTCCTGAATAGTAATAATATGCTGAATAATTGTTTCCAATTTCGTTTCTGAATTTTAACTTTATAATATATGTTTTATATACGATATATATTCGTATATATATTCGATTATCGAAACAGAAGTGAGGTATGCCTGTTTCTACCTCTGTGTTACCTTCGTTTTAACTTTTTTTTAATTATATATATATAAAGATTTCACATAAACACGTGAAATAACAATCAATGATCAAACCACAAACTGGTTGGGTTTTTGACTCTAACGAAGACCGCTTGTTACGGTTGAAAAATCTTAGTCTTGTTTTCCCATTTCTTATTGTGGTTTGATCATATATATATAGGTAAAAGTATCATCCGTAAAGTCGAAACAAAATAAAAGTTTATCAGGACTTGGTCAGTTCCAAAATCAGGTTCCAAAAAAACCTGAAGAACTGACCCATTGCTGATAAACTTTTATTTTCTTTTATATATATATATACAACTAAAAGAAACGGTCCAGCGGACTTTTTTAAATAAAATAAATTCAAAACGAAGGAAACACACAGAAAGACACAGGCATAACTCACATCGATATTTCGATGTAAGTTATGCCTGTGTCTTTCTGTGTGTTTCCTTCGTTTTGAATTTATTATATATATATATATATAAGTATAAATGCCAATATACAATTCTAAAGTGGGACTAAGGTATTTTGACCTATATCTGACCTTGGTAGTCTCAGCAGATTGAGACACATTCTGTTTACACTCCGACGTGGACCGCTGCTGATCAGAAGATATTAGCCCCACTTTTTAATTTCCCATCGGGGTTTATAAGAAATTATTTTCATTTGGCATATTTTTTAATGGAATAATTTTATATATAAGTATAATAAATTATAACCATAAGGGTTATTATTACCATCCAAGTAGTAACCGTGGCAATTTGACTTAAGTCATCGTAGTCGTTGACCGTGAAAGTTTGGCTAAATTGTTGATGGTGCCCATGCTACAGGAAATTTAGGGCACTTTTTGATGCTTCGTATTGATTTTCATTATATACCGCGTCGTTTGATCAGTTCCTTTATTTCATGAAATAATGATTTATATTTTCCTATTAGATGATATGTTATTTATTGTGAATAATGACCAGACTGTCTGAAAAGTAATTTTCTGTTTAGAATAAAAACACTTTTTATTATCATTAACGTGAAATTATTTTTACACTATTTGACATGAAAATACATTATTGCAGAGTTACTTTCAACGCAGAAGTGTTTATGGCAGTGAAGGTATATTGAACGTGCGAGATCTTGACTATTCTGTCAAACTGGCAAGTTACCGTTCATATTTTTTAAATAAAATCAATGTTGCCGTATAAATAAACACCTACGAAAGGCACTTTTTTACTTTATTCTAGTATACTTAGATAATTTAAATTAGTATTTAATTTGTGCGCCGTTATTCTCTACTTGGTCTATATAAACTCAAACTGTGTGAATACGGTATTGAATTAATAACATTTGGCTCATAATAAAGTGACGTGTCTGTGGGAGTTAAAACAGCAAACAAACTTTATACTGTTTAAAGGAGAAGTTTAAATATCCTATTATAAAAGAACGTCTTAATTAAATTGCGCAGATTTAATGCACACTGAATATACCGTTTACATTGAACAACACAGACCTACATTTGTGTAATCAGTTTCTGTGTAGTGTGTTAATCTGTTAATAAGCAAAGTTAGGTAAGGCTGCAGTGGCAGCCCTAGGCCGGTGGACACACATAGGCCGAACGTTGACCCTTTGTGATACCACGCAATGAGCATTCTATAGAGTCCTGAACTTCGCCTGACTCGAGTGTGTTTAGAGTAAGGATCTTTAACGAGTACTTACATCGTACAGGCTCAGACCCGACAGGACAGCTTAATGTCCTGAGATTTATTCACCTCCCGAGTGAATAAATTGAAAACCAGAGAGGGTATTGAACCCTGAATCTACCTGTCCTGAGGTGAGGACATTGCCACTGGGATAACCTGGCCTCCTTGTCAAGAAAAATTCTTCGCATAAAAGAGGTTTTATGATAAAACTGGGAATGTATCATGTAATTTATCAGGTTTCATATGCTTATCCGGGAGAATTAAATAGATGTCTAATGCAGTCGAAGTAGAGGGTAATAAGCTCATTATAATGAGGATAGGATGTATAATTGATATAGTGTTTCTAACTAAGAGTTAATTGGTAACTTATTCTTTTATTATCAATGTTCAGGAATCTTTCCTTGCAGTTGCTGTTTCCGCTTTGGTTGATCTCATATTCTGTTTCTTTAAACTAAAGCCCCGTCCAACTTCAAATGAAATTCTTTTATGTCGAACTGTTTTCTGGATAATCATTTATTGAAACATCAAATTTATTGTAACCCAGCAAAGATGACTTTCTCTATAACTGAAACATGAGCCGTATTTTTGTCATTCACTCTGAAACTCTACTTTGAATATGTTGAACAGGCAGTCGCTTAGGTCATGATTGTAATGAATTCACCACTCGGTAGATATCATTCTGGTAGTAGGTCACACTTGACCGATAGGTCATGATTAGTGGTCAGTGTAGTAATTTTAGTAAGTAAGTAATTCAATTATAAGTAATTGATTAATTATAATTATTACAATAATTTATACAATTATAATTAAAAATTTATATATTAAGTAATTCAAGTTGAGGTCTCTATTTGGTGGGTAGATTCATAATTAGCGATTAAATAGTATCCATATGATAACAGGACCCTAACAGAAAAATTAATAATTTGGACCCTTTTGTGGTCATCATGAGAAGACAATGGGAGAAGAAGAAATGGAAGAGATGTTTATCGAAGTTTAGAAAAAATTGGTATAATCATATATGATGTTTATTATCAAAACATGAAGGACGACATATCAAATGATTAATAGAAAAGAAGTCATAGAAACAATACACGACTCACTTCAATATTTCGACCTTCTCCTGATGACAACGAGGTCGAAATGCTTCATTAAAAGGAAGCATGTTTGCCAATGTCCCTGTTAAGCAGACAAAAGATATAATTTGTAACAATGTATATGCTGACGAACAGTAGCCATCACCTTCCTGTGAGGGTAATATTTTGGAAAAAAAATTTATATGTCTGCACAACCAAGAACCCATTCACACATGATTAATGATCAAACCACAATATAAGATGGAAAAAAAAGACTACTGTCAATGGAACTATATATAGACAAGCAGATTTAATAGCAATGGGATCACCATTGGGGGTGACATTTGCTAACTTTTATACGTGTCACGTAGAAAATCAGATTGTGAACCGCGCAGAAATGAAACCTCTCCTCTACTCCCGATATGTGTGTAGAAAACTGTTTTATAGTCATAAAAGGCAACAAGTAATTCAGAACAAGTAAAGCGAATTTGAGAGTTTATCCTGAATTTAAAAAAAAAATTAGAGAGTTATCAGGATTGAAGTTGACCGAAGAAATAGGAAAGTTTGTAAATTGAATTTTCTGGATGTCAAAACAGACCTAAAAATTATACTAAAAGAAGATCTGTTTACAGCAAACCAACCAGCGCTGACACATGCCTCGATACTAGAAGCGAGTTACCGTAAAGATGGAACTGTTAAAGCTCTCATTCACCGAGTGTATGCTACAGCATCTGATTGTAAATTATTCAATAATAATATCGAATTCACTAAGCAAGCCCTGATATACAATGGGAATAATTGTCAAACAGCCTGTTCAACAAAATTTAGAATGTATACCTTGTAAAGAGAAGGAAAATGGAACCTGCTAATGACCATAATATTTACTACATGAACCAATTCCCGATACCTGTAAAACCGATAAAAGTTCTAAAACAATGTCCAGTGCAAAGTTCCTGGTGTGAAGATTAATGTAATAATATATTATAAAAGCAAGACTATCAAGAACTTGGTAAGCAGGAACAACGAAAAACCTAAGGAGTCTTCGCTGAAGGAGGCAAATGTGGTATGTATACTAATACACTTGTAACATTGGGGGCTGTGAGCCAGCAACATATATTGGTGTAACAACAAACTCCTTTTTGAGAAGACTAACGATGTACCTTAAGGACTGAAAACCGAAAAAACTTGAAATTAACCAGGGACATGATAATGAATTCCAAGATATTGAAGAAAGAGCAAGACCACCTACGGCTTCAAATAAAGAAGCCTTACGAATGATGGACAAACAACTAATTATGAACATTCAAATCGCTTGTACAGAAAAAATACTACAACTTTTTTCAAACTCCTAAAGAAGCCACGTAAACGGTAGTGGTATTAACCGGCAAACCAACAGCGAACGCCATTGACTGCTCATACCGGCCAACTCCACAACTAACGATAGAACCGTTTGATAAAAGTGCGAATGTTTAAGTGTTAGATTTAACATTTAGTATTGCTTGAAAATGTCTGATGTGCAGACGAAACTAGTCGCAAACAACAATTTAGGTTTAAGTGTTATGCCATATAGAAGATTTGAATGTTATATAGAAGCAAAAAGTGTCGTATTATGAAAGAAGATTGAAGCTGCGAAATATTATTTTTAATGAAGCATATATATATATATACACTTTAACACATAGAAAAGAACACAGAAAGACACTACAGAACTCACTTCGCACTTCTTCCCGATGACGGCGGATGTCGAAATATCGAAGTGAGTTCTGTAGTGTCTTTCTGTGTTCTTTTCTATGTGTTAAAGTGTTTATTGTCCACACGGACCTTTCATTTTATTCGAAGTATATATATATATATATATATATATATATATATATATATATATATTCCTTCCTATTTGTTACATAGGGTTCACTACGAACAAACTTTCCCGACGCCTCACCCTTCACCTCACAACAGGAGCCCCTAAAAAATATACCAGAGAGGTACATAATATCCCTTTGACACGTGAAATGCTTGTGGTCGGAACGTCAATCCTAAGAAAAGAAAGAGATGTCAACAAGCTCCATATATTAGAAGTTATGTATATCAGATTTAAATCCCTCAATTAATGGCCAGACATGCGATATGGGTGTAATACCAAGCATGAGAATTTTTGAATGTAGTTATAAGAAAAATAGGGATGCTAATTGATTGGCCTACCATGAATAATAAAGCTTTTGTATTTAGTAACTTGTTAGATCTTCCAAGTATCGCTAGATTGCACTTTGTACTTAGTTCTTCCAAGTATCGCTAGATTACACTTCGTACGTCTAGTGATAACCGCTATCTTCAAAGCCTTGTTTAGTTGTAAACTTTCTGTGAAATTCTTTTATTCGATTTTTGTGATTTTAATCTAAGAATTTGGAAAATGTAAGACTAACCTGATGATAAGCTAGTTTTTATAAGTAAGTCTTGTAAGTTATGTCAAATTCTTTATCTGTGATCTTTTCAATATGATTCAGTTCGAAGTGATTCAGCTGTCTTAAAATTGTTCATAGTTATAAAAGTGTTTCAAAAAAAGTGTCTCAATATCCTTTGGGCAACTTATTTGGGAATTACCACCTTGTATTCGTAAGACTGTCAGGAGACTGGAACAGCTTAGTTTGAAAGTCGTTAATGCCGAAGCTGCGGTACATTTCAACAACATATATATACTCGTATATAATTTGAATAGATGCATTAACCATCTAATAGTATATGACTAGATTAAATCAGGGCTCGTATATTATTTATCTTATAAATAATTTTGTTCGTTGGACTACAAGATAGAGGGAAATGGAAATTATTAAAAAAATAATACAATAACTTTGGTCATTTGACAAACACACAGATAATAATATCGTGTTAAAAGTAGTAACCAGTAAATTCAAAGTTCATTCACTTGTTTACAACTTAGTTATGCTTATTCTTTAAACATGGTTAAATGGTATGTATGTTATATGACCATTTATTGATGTTTCCAATTTTATGTAAAATGTTTATATCTACTTAACAGAGAAAAAAATTATTATTATTATGCTCATAAACAAAAGTAGATTATTTTAACGTGTGAAGTGATGCAAGTAAAAAAATTTAGTAACAAAATAATGACTGTAAGGAATACTTTAATAATATTTGTAAGTCGTTATGTTGTTAATAAATTATTTCTATTTTTGTTTATATGTATGTTTGTAATAATCTATTACTTTAATTATTTAATTTTAATTAATTTTTGTAATTATCAATTTTTGTTTATGCATATATTTGTGATTTGTTCATTAATCTAGTTTTTCTCTATTTTGTAAGCCTATGTTACATCAAAACAGAAACATCGTTATTTGAGTTTGATTTGATCCTGACAAACTAACCTAGTCTCGATTTTATTTTACTAATATTCTATCAAACGGTCAGTATATTTGTTATATATAATAAGGTATTGTTTTCTTGACCACAATTTACGAATAAACACTTTTTCTTCTTCTTTGAGTTTGGTTAGGGTTAATATACGGAATCACCTTTTCGCCAACATTTCGTCTTTATTTTAAGACATCCTCAGGGCTATAAACTAGCAAAAAACAATGGACATTTGCCCATTGATGGTAATGATGATTGTAAAGTAGATATGACAAATTTCCATTGTTTTTTTGTTAGTTTATAGCCCTGAGGATGTCTTAAAATCAAGAAGAAATATTGGTGAAAAGTTGATTCCGTCTATTAACCCTGACCAAACTCCAAGAAGAAGAAAAAGTGATTATTTGTTATTGATATACAAATTGTTTGTTTGTTTGTTTGTTATTTACATACAAATATTGATAAAAGTGTCGACTGTAAAGTAGAAACAAAATGAAAGTTTATCAGGACTCTGTTTTGATGCAGTCTTCAGAGTTTAATTAAAGCCTGAAGAACTGACCGACTCCTGATGTAATTTTACTTTGTGTATATAGATATATACAAAGTGTTAAAACGAAGTATCACAGGGATAGAAACAGGGGTAACTCACTTATGCTTGTTTCTATCTCTGTTACCTTCGTTTTAACTCTTCTTTTATTTAAAAGAACGTTGCTGTTCCGTTTTATTTAATTCATTTATATATATATATATATATATATATATATATATATATATTGGTATACTTTGGGAGCAGACCTTCTTTTAAACATACCTCATTAAAGATCTTGCCAACATTAAGTTTAGTATGCTTCCTACATACCTTTTCAAGGTTTCGAATGCTACCTTTCCATCTCTGTGGTATCATATAAATTAACTCACCGATTTTTTTATCTTTCATTGTATTTTTCATATTACATGTCCGACGTTTCGGTCTACGTTGACCATTCTCAAGGATTCTATATACAAGGTTTTTTTAACAATTCTAATAAATACTTATTTACAATGACAATTACATCACTTCTGTCAAACATAACTAATAATAAAATATACTTTTAAAAAACACTACCTTAATAAACATTAGTAACAGGTTTGCTACAAAATTCCCTACATGAACATTTACACAACATTATTTAAATCACTATATAGTTATTTTTCACGAATGTAACTTTAAAATTCTGGAAAAACAACAGGACTGATCATTAATGTTCGGCTTCTTTTCCTTTATGCATAATGATTCAATTATATGCAGCCTCGTGTGATTATTTTCTGCATATAATACTTCAATGTTGTCTTCCAGCATTTTTCTACTTAGCCTGCTTTTATGTATGTTCATTGTGTGTTCTTTCGGTCCTCCGGCTGCGAGATGCATTGTAAGTCTGCGTGAAAGTGTTGTCGTCGTAGAACCAATGTAGCTCGATTTTAGGAGCTCACAGTCTCCTATAGTGCAATTATATCTGTACACTACATTGGTTTTTTGTAGACCGAAACGTCGGACATGTAATATGAAAAATACAATTAAAGATAAAAAAATCGGTGAGTTAATTTATATGATACCACAGAGATGGAAAGGTAGCATTCGAAACCTTGAAAAGGTATGTAGGAAACATACTAAACTTAATGTTGGCAAGATCTTTAATGAGGTATATATATATAAAGTTATTTTTCTTATTATTATTAGCGATTTGGCTAGAACGCTAATCACTAGATATCTGGTGATTAATTAGTCCTAACGACTGGACTATCTGAACACGTCAGTAAGTGCGCGACTAGTTCATTCTGACCCAAACAAGTTGTGCTAAGTATAGTTTTATTGATGTCTTAAAGCCACTTTATTTAGAAGATGTTTTTTTTTTTTTAAAGGGTGGTGAGGAGACGGAAACATATAGGGTGTCATCTTCATGGCTGATGAGATGGAAGGAGTACACCCGAGGTCTCACACAAGTCCCTCCTGGGCCCATAGACAACACGGCGATTGTGTCCATCGAGAATCCAGGTACTTACTCCACTAGATCTGCATGTAAATTTGTTTACCACTTATACCTATACGCAAGAACAAAACAACCTAATGGTATGACAATAACATTTCGTCCAGTCTTTATTACTTTAATCATCTGAAGTATATTAATTATTGCTAAATCTATTTCAACTATTAGATGGATTTTTATTTCCTGAGTACAACAGAAATAATGTTTGATACTGTTATGTCAACTTTGTATCAACCAGTACCAATATTTATTTTATTTTTTTTTTTTTGCTTGGATTAAATATTATAGATAGCGTTATATGTTCGTTGTTAATAGAGAAGATAAAGTTGTTTTATCTCAACTGTTTGTGGTGTATGTATAATTCTTGTTTTCCTCTACCTTGTAGGCCTATGAAAAAGGTTTTAAATCAAAACGAAAAAGTCGGCATTTTTAGACAAACAGTCTCAAATGTTTGTGATTTATGCATAATTCTTGTTTTCCTGTACCTTGTAGGCCTATGGAAAAGGTTTTAAATCAAAACGGAAAAGTCGGCATTTTTAGACAAACAGTCTCAAATGTTTGTGATTTATTCATAATCTTGTTTTCCTCTACCTTGTAGGCCTATGAAAAAGGTTTTAAATCAAAACGGAAAAGTCGGCATTTTTAGACAAACAGTCTCAAATGTTTGTGATTTATGCATAATTCTTGTTTTCCTGTACCTTGTAGGCCTATGAAAAAGGTTTTAAATCAAAACGGAAAAGTCGGCATTTTTAGACAAACAGTCTCAAATGTTTGTGATTTATGCATAATTCTTGTTTTCCTGTACCTTGTAGGCCTATGAAAAAGGTTTTAAATAAAACGGAAAAGTCGGCATTTTTAGACAAACAGTCTCAAATGTTTGTGATTTATGCATAATTCTTGTTTTCCTGTACCTTGTAGGCCTATGAAAAAGGTTTTAAATCAAAACGGAAAAGTCGGCATTTTTAGACAAACAGTCTCAAATGTTTGTGATTTATTCATAATCTTGTTTTCCTCTACCTTGTAGGCCTATGAAAAAGGTTTTAAATCAAAACGGAAAAGTCGGCATTTTTAGATAAACAGTCTCAAATGTTCGTGATTTATGCATAATTCTTGTTTTCCTGTACCTTGTAGGCCTATGAAAAAGGTTTTAAATCAAAACGGAAAAGTCGGCATTTTTAGACAAACAGTCTCAAATGTTTGTGATTTATGCATAATTCTTGTTTTCCTGTACCTTGTAGGCCTATGAAAAAGGTTTTAAATCAAAACGGAAAAGTCGGCATTTTTAGACAAACAGTCTCAAATGTTTGTGATTTATGCATAATTCTTGTTTTCCTGTACCTTGTAGGCCTATGAAAAAGGTTTTAAATCAAAACGAAAAAGTCGGCTTTTTGAAAGAAATAGTCTCAACCGTTTTGTCCTGTCAAACGCCATTTTATTAAGTTGCTTTTTCAGAGAATATACATTATTTCCTCATAGATATTAGTTTTTAGAATTAATTTCAACACTAATGGCGTGAATGTTTTGTGTTCATTTCTTTATATTTATTTCTGTAATTATAGAGGGAGGAAATACACTAATACATGTAGGAAACTGTGGACGATTCTATAACGAATCCACTTTTTACAGAAAAGACTAATAATAGCTAAATAAAGTATTATTAAGTGTCGCAAACGTCTCTCGTATTCCTCCCAGAACGAGTCACTGTTTTTTCCTCGTTGTCCCTGGTTACCAGCTGGCTGGCAAGTAGACCAGCTGCCACAAAACTAGTCAGTATATCTTTCTTGAATTAAATGTGCAATACCTCGATTAAGTTAGCCATTAAATATTTAAGATTTCATATGAGTCTTGTATCTGATGTAATATAATTAGCAGTAGTTCACCTGTATTTGTGAATTCCGTCTTTTCCAAAGTATATGGCCTTTGACTTTACTCACTTGTTTAAAGAGTAATGTGCGATGTAATGATAGGACGTTGCATGAAAACAGATGGTTTGTTCTCCTGATTTCAAGGCACGCTTGATAGTCCTTGGTTCATGATAATAAATATTTTCATGATTCGTGTTTCGGAACATGTCCTGTCCATGTTTGTGAGTAACGGAACATTTTACTACTTCTTGAGATTCTACACCTGACCAACATACATATATTCCAAATCTTATTGTTAAAACTTTGTAATGATGAATAACAGGAAAATTAGTGAGGGGGCCAGGCTAGCTCAGTGGTTACGTGCTCACCTTTGAACTGATAGGACCGGGGTTCAATCCTCACCTGGCCCTCGATTTATTCACGCGGGAGGTGAATAAATCTGAGCACGTCGTCCCTCGGAGAAGGACGTTAAACCGTCGGCCCCGAGCCTGTACGATGTCAGCTACTCGTTAAAGATCCCTACTCTAAATACAATTGAGTTAGGCAAAATTTAGGACTCCCACTGTAGAATCAATCTTCATTGTGTGGTATCACAAAGGGCCAATGCTTGGCCTACGTGTGTTCCCTTGTGGGACTGCCACTGCAACCTAACCTAACAGGAAAATTAAAAAACTTATCAAAACTTGTTTTTAATTCGTGGGTACAAATATACTGATTTTGTTTGTTCTTCTCTTTTAAAAGTAATGTGTAATTAATTAATTGTATAAAACACAACTGACGATTCATATAACGTAGAACTACGACTTATGCATTTCATTAATTTGAAGGTTAAAGCTATTGTTGAAACTAATTCTAAAACTAATAACGAACCGTTCAGTATACCTGGTTTTTATTTTTGCGACAAAGTTAAGAATCGTTTCTTCTCTTCCTATTTATCACTCTTTCTCTTTAAGACTCTATCTCTCTATTGTCGTATACCTAGCTCCCTATCCCTCTCACTCATTGGCTCGCTCTCTCTCTCCCTCTCTCTATTTCATTCCTCTTATGTATTTCTCTTTACCTCATCCTTTTTCCTCGCTACCTCCTCTCTCTCTTTCTATATATATATACCACAATTAAAAGAAACGGTCCAGCGGACTTTTTTAAATAAAATAAATTCAAAACGAAGGAAACACACAGAAAGACACAGACATAACTCACATTGATATTTCGACCATCGTCGTCATCAGGAGGTGTGAAGAGCGAAGAGCACCGCCCTGTCTTCCTGTGGGACTCTTCGCTCTTCGCTCATCACACCTCCTGATGACGACGATGGTCGAAATATCGATGTGAGTTAGGTCTGTGTCTTTCTGTGTGTTTCCTTCGTTTTGAATTTATTTTATTTATATATATATAATTATTGATAAAGGTATCGAACGTGGAATAGAAACGAAACTAAGTTTATCGGGTCTCGGTCAGTTCTTCAGGTTCAAATTAAACCCTCATTGCCAACGTTTCGGTCTTTATTTAAAACCTTTTTCATAGGCAGAAGTATAAATTTTGTATTTATTTCTATAGGCAGAAGAAAAACTAAGTATTACATTACAAATTATTTTACAAAGAAAAATAGTATATGGATTTTAACAACTGTAGTCTGAATGAACACGTGACACTGAACTGTATATCCTCATAGAAACCCACATTTATTATTCCAAATTATATAATTATTGATAAAGGTATCGATCGTGGAATTTCAGTGTCACGTGTTCATTCAGACTACAGTTGTTGTTAAAATCCACATACTATTTTTCTTTGTAAAATAATTTGTAGTGTAATACTTAGTTTTTCTGTTTCAAAATTTATACTTCTGCCTATGAAAAAGGTTTTAAATAAAGACCGAAACGTTGACAATGAGAGTTTAATTTAAAGCTGAAGAACTGACCGAGTCCCGATATACTTTAGTTTTATATGTATATATTTATATAATAAGATTTCACATAAACACGTGAAATAACAATTAATGATCAAACCACAATAAGAAAATGGGAAAACAAGACTAAGATCTTTCAACCGTAACAAGCAGTCTTCGTCAGAGTTAAAAACCCAACTGAAACACTAGATGCAGAGAACATGTGGTGAGGGGTTGAGAAGAGTGGGAGGGAAGAGTGGTATTTTAAAAGGGTGAAAGCGCAGGAAAGGCTTTCTTACTCTACTCCTTTGTTTCCCCAAACATCCCTTTCTGGACATTAGTCCTTTCCTGCGCTTTCACCCTTTTAAAATACCACTCTTCCCTCCCGCTCTTCTCAACCCCTCACCAGATGTTCTCTGCATCTAGTGTTTCAGTTGGGTTTTTGACTCTAACGAAGACCGCTTGTTACGGTTGAAAGATCTTAGTCTTGTTTTCCCATTTTCTTATTGTGGTTTGATCATTGATTTATATATATATATAGCATTCCTCTTACGTGTATCTCTTTACCCCATCCATTTTCCTCGCTCCCACCTCTCTCTCACATACATTTACTCGCTCTCTCTCTCACATACATTCACTCGCTGTCTCTCTCACACTCACTCGCTCTCTCTATCTCATTCCTCTTACGTCTATCTCTTTACCTCATCCTTTTTCCTCGCTCTCTCTTCTGTTTCCCTTCTCTCTCATACACGGGTGCTCTGTCTATATCTTTCTCTCCCCATCTCTGTTAAAAGATCCGTAATTATTTTACCAGGATTTGCTAGTCTTTCAAGTGTTTCCAATTAAAGTCTCCAAAAGTTACCCCTGATAAAACTAATGTTTACCATATTTATACGAGTTTAATTTTTGTATATGGCTTTGAAATTATGATTTAGAAGATAAGTTTTGTTTGTTGGTATTCTGTTAATGTTACCTACTATTCCAGATGAAGACTATATCGAGCTCATGCCATCGCAGTGGAACATGTTGGTTTCCGTCTATGGAGGAGGACCAGCAGTGCACGTGAAAGATAATTCAGACTCTGACTCTAGGTAAGCAAGCCTTAAAAACTCCAACTGTAATACCAGGAATGTAGTTTCGCTGAAACTATTTAGTTTAATCTAACCTTACTAACTCTATATTAATAAAATAAAAGTTTATCAGGACTTGGTCAGTTCTTCAGGTTCAAATTAAACTCTCATTGCCAACGCTTCGGTTTTTATTTAAAACCTTTTTCATGGGCATTCAAAAGAGAGGCTTTATATATACAATTAAACATTTAATTTTTCCTATTGTTCAATGACTTCAATTTTCTTTTCTTTACTATATCTGAATAAAATTAGTGATATGAAAAGTATATATAAATACTGGTAAATAACTAAATACGGAAACGTTTAGTTTTCTACTGACAAATTGACGAGTTTTAAAAACATTCTAGGTGGAAGAAAAATATACGTAGTATAAGGATGAAGTTTTTTGATATTATTTAATGTTTAAATAAAATTTAATTTTTATTTACCTATTTAAAGTGATTCTAAATAATATAAACCAATTTTTTACTTTACTATAAGTAAAGTATAGTGATCGTGAAAAAATTCGATCTCGAGATTTTGACGGAATTACATGTTTTGAGGTCCCAGAAGTCGTTTTATGAAGTTTTTACGATGATGTCTGTGTGTGTGTGGGTGGGTGCGTGGGTGGGTGCGTGTGTTAGCATTGCTTGTTACCACGCTACGGTCCAGAATCTTTGATGGATCAAGTTGATATTTTACACAAAAATGGGCCTCATAAAGACGAAGATCCCTATTGTTTGGGAAGAATTATGCATGATCGGAAAGTCACTTTTTTTTGCCAAAAACCGTTTTTTTTAAAACATTTATTTCTCCTAAACTGATAACCCTAGAGTTTTGAAATTTTGACATTATCTTTGAGGTTACAAATGGAACAAACGAAAAATATATTCAGAATTTTAAATCAACAGGAAATATTTTTTTTTTAATATTATGTAAAAATTTTGACTTATAATTCAATCTCAAACCTTGTGAGAGCGATACAAGCCATACTGTTAGACGGATTACAATGAAACTATGCCTAAAAATAGAACATTATGTGGAGAATGAGTTGAGATATTTTTTTCTAAAATTACATTCGCTAAAGAGGAGTTACAGTACGATTTGTGTTTTCAGAAAATGTTTTTTTGACGCTAAACGGCTCGTTAAAAAATAATGAAAATTTGACCAAAAATGGAACAAAAAATTAGCAATTCATAAAAAAAAAATCATGAAGTTTCAATTACGGGAAAGAGGAATAACGATATAAAAACTCTTTGTTTATCCTAGACCAAGAGATCACCTGCTATACTTGTCGAATTTTTTGTATTTTTTTACAATGTTTACATTGACTTAGAAATTTTTTGAGTGAATCCACTGATATAAAATTGATATTTATAAAGGAACAATTTAAAATGTTTATTGACTTATATGAGATGTAAGAGGAGTAATATGTGCAGGAAAATTATAACACTCACTCAGAAAAAAATCGTATACGAGTATATGTTATTTGACAAAGGGGAAGGAAAATGATCTTGTTAAATACTAAGAAGCCATAAAATTCCCAGTATAATAATTCGGTTAAAAACGAAAAATGTAAAAGATAATTCAAAATTGAAATCCTTCGTTTAGAGATTAATAAATGTAATTATCGTACATCTTTAATTAACAAATCACCTTAAAACAACATTTTCTTCGCTCTTTAAGATGTTTTTCAGAGAAAAAAAGGGTATTTTCCTGTTTTAAATTTGAAAATTTTACTTTAATATTCAATGTAGAAGGATGTCAAGTAAACGATGTAAGAAATCTACTGGCTATTTGAACAATAGCCATGTTCTCTTGTAGGATAATATTTCGTTTCAAGAAATGTTCACATTGGTTTTTCAAAAATGTTATTACTGCTGTAGTTATACTAATGAAATTATTTGCAAATAATAAATTATTTGTGATGTACAAAAATAAGATTATAAATTGATATGTCCTTCAATCACTATCTGTACTACCTCACGAATGCAATGCTAATAATTATATTCCATTTAGATATTTATGTTATCCTTAAATGATACGTTATGTTTTATATACTCAAGAAATTTGACATTGAGTTACTTATAGTAAAGTAGAGTGTAGGCCACTCCAGATTTTTTAACAAAGTATAGGCTCTATGAGTTTACACTTGAAAATGAAGATGGTTTTCTTTCAAATGATGATTTTTCTTTAAACGAATAAGAATGTATTTCTAGATTCGCTTGCATCGATAGTTATTAGTTGTATTCTTTTCACACCCCTTTGTGAGTCTGTTTGGAAGAATGGCCAATCGGAGCTGCTTTATTGGATTCCAGAAACGTCTTGGCGGCTTTTAAATCTAGTTTAATTTTATATGTGGTTTTGGTCTTGTCTCACTTACTTGAAACAGTTTTAATATTTTTTTTTTATTTTTTACTGCAATGCTTTCTTGCATTGCAAAGTAACATCATTTTTGGCTCCCAATGTTCATTGTACTGAACTACATTTTTTTATAATTTCACTTTCTGGTTCCAATATAAGATTGAATATATTCCTCTTGCAAATCCCTTATTCCTTTGTTCCCTTCAAGAGCCATCATTAAATATCTTAAACTCGTTGACCCGGCGAACTTCGTAACGCCTAACAGTCAATCAATGTTTGCTAACTTCAGCTAAATTTTAATTTAGCGTGATGCCCATTAATTTATTCCTCATAATTTTAATCGTTTGTTTTTGAGGTTCATTTTTTCTTCTCTTTTTTTTTTATACTTGAGCGTAGAACGGCCTATTGCTCGTTTTTTTTTTTGGGAAGCATAACTGCACAAAAATGGCGGTCAAATAGGTTAAAAAGCAATTTGTTAAGCGTTGAACAGCAATTAAAATTTCGAGTAACTTATTTCTGTACAAATAAAAAGTTTGGATTATAATTGATGTAAAAACCATTTTGCAATGAAATTTAAAAATACGTAAATATTAAGGAAATAATTTAAAATAAATGAATTCATAAGACTGTATGGGTGTCTTAATGAAGTATTTATTTCAGAATATATTGTAAGCTGTTTAATTATGATGACTTGATTCGTAGATGCAGTTTAAGTACAGCAATTACATACGAGTATGCCCAATTATTAAAAGATACAGGTCATCTAGTAAGTAGAATTTTAGACAGAGACTGTACAAGAAGACATTCTCTTATATATAATAGTATAGATTACAATGCTAGTCGGTTTTTCATGTAACAAATTTGTTGTAACTCGTTTGCTCATTTCGATTTATTGATCTGGTTCATTAACCCTAATGACGGGGACAAAGTACAAGGCCTTTATTATTTTTACGATTTAAGCCTACTTATATCCAATGTGAACTTTATCTGTCGCGCTAATAAATCAGAGTATTCGAGTTCCTTGCGATACTCTACCCCCTTTTTTCAATCCCTCATTCTGTGAATGAAGGATCTTCGCTAAGGTGTTTCATTGCCTCGTTCATTACGTTTTAAATTTTCCCTTATCTCAGTGATTTCATATCTTGCTTATAAGCATAGTTTATAATCTATAATGTCTAAAAGAATTCTTTAATATAGGATCATTTAAATAAAGATGTTAATATGTGTTACCCGATTGTAATTTAGTCAGTCGATCTTAAGGGAAGGAACTTAAAATAATTATTACTTTCCTTTAGAATAACGATTATAAATCATATCAGTTTGGTGATTTCAAATGCAATATATTTTACACATTACATTCGACTGCTGTTTTCAGGTCTACCGAAGAAGTTCCTTCAAGTACTGATAATGTGGATAGTGGATGTTGGTTTCCTTTTCAAAATATCTCTGAAAACACATCAGGTATTGCATTACTTTTACTATTACTTTACTATTTTGTTATACATAAACTAGGGGGCCAGGCTAGCTCAGTGGTTACGTGCTTGCCTCTGAACTTATAGGACCGGGGTTCGATCCTCACCTGGCCCTCGATTTATTCACGCGGGAGGTGAATAAATCTGAGCGCGTCGTCCCTCTGAGAAGGACGTTAAACCGTCGGTCCCGAGTCTGTACGATGTCAGGTACTCGTTAAAGATCCCTACTCTAAATACATTTGAGTTAGGCAAAATTTAGTACTTCCACTGTAGAATCAATCTTCATTGTGTGGTATCACAAAGGGCCAATGCTTGGCCTACGTGTGTTCCCTTGTGGAACTGCCACTGCAACCTAACCTATACATAAACTATGTACTACTCTAGCGTCACCTCTGTTAAAATAATTTTTCCTAAAAACATGTTTTTCCTAGTAAACATATTAAATTTATTTCGGATAAAATACAACCTATATTTCAATAATTTGAAGTAATACTAAGTTGTCGTTAATATTTGTTTCATAATACCACTCTCTTTTGATATGTTTTTTTTTATTAATATCAAGTAATGTAGTTATCTGTAATATCACGCTAGTGTACTGTGAAAATCCTCATAGCCAGAGGGTCACTTTGCAGTCACTTTCGCTTTGTAAAGCGTTCTGTAGAAGAGTAAAATGTAATAAAAATTAAACCACCATAAGAATGTATGTATTAATTGCTGCAACAATAAATAAATGGCATCCAAACTTGAAAATAAACACAAGAATTTAAATTGTATTACTGTAACAAAAAAGGATCAAGAAATAATCACGTATGGTGGCGTAGCAAGTGGAGGGTGGTGGCATTTGAGGGGGTAAAAATAGAAAATATAAAAAACTAACAAAAAATCGGAAATTTTATACCGAAGTGAGTTTTTCATGTTGTAATTGTTTTTAAGTTTTATGTGTGTAATACTGTTTTTAAACGGATTTATCAGATGTAATATTTGCAAATTAAAAATAAATGTATTTTAAATTTTTCAAGACTGTTTTTTTAAAGGAGTTGAAAGTTTGATATGTTTGTTTGCATAGCCAGTTAATTTAATTTAACAATTTATTTTATAATTTTAATTTATGTTTTTGTTTTAATAAATCTTTGGTTCTTTGATTACAACTGCATATGTATAGTATAGGAGTACTGTAGTAATAAGATGAAAGTCTGGGACTAATAACAGCAGTCTAAAATTAGATCCTCGATTGTAATGCCATGAAAATAAATATTTTGAGATCTTTATGGAATTTTGGAGTTTATCGGACTATCAAAGGCCTGCGGAAAGGGGGGGGGGGGGGGGAGCAAATCTTACGACCTCCTCAGGTGGCAAAAATAGTTGCTGGTGGTAACTGAACTGTAAACATTTAAAATTTACAATCGTAAGAATTGAAATGTGTACAGTGACTATCACTGTATGTGAATAACGTTGAAATTGGAAGGAAATAATATTGATTAAATTAATATTATATTGGACAGAAAAAAAGTCTAATATCAGAGTTTTTCCTAAGATGTGACTTTCCATAATATAATCGGGCAGATCTACATTACAAGGCCCATTTTTGAGTAAAGTATTAATTTCATATGTGGTTCTGTAGCAGGATAATAACTTTTCGATTATTTGGATTATATATAATTTTTATATATAAGAACTTTTGGATGATAATAATAAATACACATATAAATCTGTAGTTTGTATAATTTATGTAATCCAACTTATTACGTATTATTTATTATTAATATGGCTGTGTAACTTATTTTATTGTATTAGTGAATGTATAAATTAACCTAAATACTAATCACATAACCATTGTACAATATGTTTAACACCATCGTATGATTGTATATATTGCATGTTATACAATAAATTGGGGCCAGGTTAGCTCAGTGTTTAACGTACTCGCCTCTGAACTGATAGGACGGGGGTTCGATCTATTTATTCTACCCTCTACCCTCTATTTATTCACGTGGGAGGTGAATAAATCTGAGCACGTCATCCTTCGGAGAAGGACGTTAAACCGTCGGTCCCGAGCCTGTACGATGTCAGGTACTCGTTAAAGATCCCTACTCTAAATATACTTAAGTTGGGCAAAATTTAGGACTCCCACTGTGGAATCAATCTTCATTGAGTGGTATCACAAAGGGCCAATGCTCGGCCTACGTGTGATCCTTTGTAGGACTACCACTGTAATCTAACCTAACCTATACCATAAAGTGGTTGAGGAGAAACTTACAAAACATCATCGAAAAACGTCAAAAATGCACTTTAGGGACCTCAAAACAGGTAAATCTGTAAAAATTTCGAGAGTGAATTTTTTCATGGCCACTCTATAATGTAAAGTAAAAAAGGTCTAGCAGGATTATTATTCAATCCATTCTGCATTAAATAATGTAAGAAACAAAATTGTAATAGCAGAAGCATGATTTCATCAACTTGGACTCTATAAACTTTTGATGAAGCATTACATCTCCTTACCTCGAATGCTGGATGAAAATATTGTTTTGAAAACATAGTTTACGAAGAACGAATGATAATTTTCATTCTAAATGCATTAGAGGACTGTTGTGAATAAACAATCAACTTCAACCACAATAAGAAATCTTTGCGACTGAAATCTTTACACTAAAATAGCCACAGAAGTTCTTTTGGACATGGAATTTGATATTCCATTCGATACCCTGACTAGTTCCATTACGGTTAGAAACATCTTAATCCACTTAATAATTTCATATTGTTCTACTACCTTCTTGTTTCTTTTTTATTAAACCTGTTTATATGACTGTACTTTTAAGTAGGCATTATTGAAGTTCACTGCTTATTCGTGTTTCGTAAATTTTTACTTTACTATAAGTAAAGCATAGTGATCTTGAGAAAATTCGATTTCAGGATTTTATGGATTACAAAAAAGGTCCCCAAAGTCCTTTTCTTTATGTTTTTCGATAATGTGTGTGGCTTCTTTTAAACATACTTTATTTGCAGCATGCTCCACAGAAGTACTACATGTTACTATATTTAATAAATAAATAACATTTATTTGAAATTTATTTATTTAATTACTATAAATGGAAGCTCAAATGAAGAATACAAAACTGTATCTAGAAGAGGTAAAAACCTTTGAACCCGTTATATCCGAATGCGAGCCAATCGGATTGGAGAGGATAAAGATTTTTTCAATTCATATCTTAAACTATAAAAACTCTTAAACTATCCTTAATTAAACTCTTAAACTAGCCTTAAACTATCTCTATGTACATTTATGAAGGTCATTAAATAACTTAAAATCTGAAGTCTAATTTAGTGTTACAGCAGTGGTATAGAAGCGGATTGTACGAGTTCGATGAGATTCAGCCTCTCAGTTAAATAATTTTAATAACATGTCAGGTTGATCAGTGATTTCAAGATTATTTTACTGATAATAGATTGTAGTCGCATGTTTACAAATGATACATAATTGATTATGTTTGTATAGCCACATTATAAGAAAACAAAAAATCAGTTGGTTGTCAACGAGTTTGATGTTGTTACTTATAATAAAGTTGAGTGTAGGCTACTCCATATTTTTTTACTTTACTATAAGTAAAGTATAGTGATCGTGAAAAAATTCGATCTCGAGATTTTCACGGAATTACATGTTTTGAGGTCCCAGAAGTCGTTTTATGACGTTTTTACGATGATGTCTGTGTGTGTGTGGGTGGGTGGGTGGGTGGGTGAGTGTGTTAGCATTGCTTGTTACCACGCTACGGTCCAGAATCGTTGATGGATCAAGTTGATATTTTACACAAAAATGGGCCTTATAAAGACGAAGATCCCTATTGTTTGGGAAGAATTATGCATGATGGGAAAGTCACTTTTTTTTCCAAAAACCGTTTTTTTTTTAAAACATTTATTTCTCCTAAACTGATAATCCTACAGTTTTGAAATTTTGACATTATCTTTGAGGTTTTAAATGCAACAAACGAAAAATATATTCAGAATTTTAAAACAACAGGAAATATTTATTTTTCAATAAAATGTAAAAATTTTGACTTATAATGCAATCTCAAACCTTGTGAGAGCAATACAAGCCATACTGTTTGATGGATCAAAATGAAAGTATACCTAAAAATAAAACATTATGTGGAGAATGAGTTGAGATATTTTTTTCCAAAATTACATTCGCTAAAGGGGCGTTACAGTACGATTTGTGTTTTCAGAAAATGTTTTTTTGACGCTAAACGGCTCGTTAAAAAATAATGAAAATTTGACCAAAAATGGAACAAAAAATTAGCAATTCATAAAAAAAAAATCATGAAGTTTCAATGACGGGAAAGAGCAATAACGATATAAAAACTCTTTGTTTATCCTAGACTAAGAGATCACCTGCTATACTTGTCGATTTTTTTGTATTTTTTTACATTGTTTACATTGACTTAGAAATTTTTTGAGCGAATCCACTGAGATAAAATTGATGTTTCTAATGGAAAAATGAAAATATATTATTGACTTATATGAGATGTAAGAGGAATAATATTGTGCAGGTAAATGATAACACTCAATAAAAAAAAATTCGTATATATGTTATTTGACAAAGGGGAAGGAAAATGATCTTATTAAATACTAAGAAGCCATAAAATTCCCAGTATAATAATTCTGTTAAAGACCAAAAATGTAAAAGATAATTCAAAATATAAATCTTTCGTTTAGAGATTAATAACTGTAATTATCGTACATCTTTAATTAACAAATCACCTTAAAACAACATTTTCTTCGCTGTTTAAGATGTTTTTCAGAGAAGAAAATGGTATTTTACTGTTTCAAATTTGAAAATTTTACATTAATATTCAATGTAGAAGGATGTCAAGTAAATGATGTAAGAAATCTACTGGCTATTTGAACAATAGCTATGTTCTCTTGTAGGATAATATTTCGTTTCAAGAAATGTTCAAATTGGTTTTTCAAAAATGTTATTACTGCTGTAGTTATACTAATGAAATTATTTGCAAATAATAAATTATTTGTGATGTACAAAAATAAGCTTATAAATTGATATGTCCTTCAATCACTATCTGTACTAACTCACGAATCCAATGCTAATAATTATATCCCATTTAGATATTTATGTTGTGCTTAAATGATACGTTATGTTTTATATACTCATGAAATTTGACATTGAGTTACTTATAGTAAAGTAGAGTGTAGGCCACTCCAGATTTTTTCTCTGGCCTTTAAAGGTTTTTTTGATCCTTTGAACTTGTTTTCGGATCGAAGAAGCGTAGTGTTTACCCAAGGTCATAGAGTGAGCAGTTGAAATAAGTTTCGACCATTACAGGAACCATCTGCTTCTTACATAAGTTGCTTGTGTTGTAAAAATTGTATTAACGCTTTGTTAAAGCATTCTTTGAAACTATGTCAGTGTGTCAAAATATCTAATGCGTCATTCCCTGTTATGTAACTATTCTATAATTTATATATGCGGTGTCAGCTAAATTTCTCGGAGAAGTCACTTTGTTAAGTATGTGATTTGAAATCTCTATACATCCATTGGCAACGTTTTTGTTTTTACCACTTTAATCTTTATTCTGAGGTGCCACTACTTTAGTAAATCTGTGATTTCAAAGTAATTGAGCATTCCACAATTATATGAGTGAATGCCTAGTTATTAAAGTATTTTTTTTTTCTCAACAGACTCTGCACCAGATGAGGCGTCGCAGCATGAACTGACAGAGGTTACCAGCACAAATCCACTCACAATTGTCTCGCCTTCTTAAAATTTTAAACATTGTCTTACTTAATATCTAATCATATAATATCATTAGCATTTAAATATAAATATTTATTTTTGTTAGAATGTTATTTATTTAGTTCAATTATAGATCATTGTTACCTTCCAAGGACATTTGTCTTAAATATTGTTACTTTTATGAACTTATTACTTAATGTTGCCTAATCGGATTAAACCAAAGTTGTGTTATTGTTATTTTGGTTTATTACAAAGTCCTATTGTGTAAATCATTTGTTTTTTGATGAAACTATTGTGTTGGTTCAAAGAAACACAACATTCCATTATTGTTCCATTCTATAGTTTTCCTACGATTGTAAGAAGTTGACTCTTTGTATGAAACCTTGGTGAAACTTTCAAATAAAACTTATTCGAATAAATCTTATTTCATTGTTACCTTTAATAGTTTCATTGTCATCTTCAGAACAATTGATTATTTACATTTTCCAGATATAATGGTCTACGAGGTAAAAGGGGGAGGGGGGGCGGGCGCTGTATAGTAACAATAATAAGTAATATATATATATACATGTTCCAGAGTAAATATAGATACACAGTAAATAGAAAGACATACAGTCTCTAATGTTCGTTTTCACATACGTAGCCGGTTCAAGGGAAGTAAAAAAAAAGTAAATTAAGAACTGAAGAATAAAAGGTAGAGTAAAAAATAAATTTAAAAATACCCGAAAAATAATTTTATTTTTAAATTAGATGTACAAAAAAAAAGATATAATAAAATATAATTTCTGTTTTTACCACTTTGAAATTTTATTTGGGGTTCCACACTTTTTTAAATCTGTGATGTGAAATATATGTCGAGTTCCAGATGCTTTTATTTTCTCCATTTTGAAATTTTTATCTGAGGAACCACTGCTTTGTTAAATCAGTGATTTGGAATCGATATGTCAGGTTTCAATTATTTTTATTTTAACCATTGTAAAATTTATATCTCAGAAGCCACTACTTTACTGTTCTACAAAGTGTGCCAGTTTAGATATAAATTTACACAAATCACCCATTTTACTAAATGATTTATAAAATTACCTCTAAACACCTCTAACCACCTTCTTCCTTGTTGCACTATTTTAAGGTTTTTTTTCTTATATGAAGTACAATATCTTATGTGTTTCATTTAGCATCGTTATAATTACAGAAATCACCTATTTCACTAAATGATTTATAAAATTACCTCTAAACATCTCTAACCACCTTTTTCCTTTTTGCACTATTTAGAAGGCTTTTTGTATAAATAACACGAATTTTGTAAATTATTGGTAGAAAACAACTGTTATAACTGATTCTATTTTTTTTTAATGTTTTTTGCTTTTTATACAGAAATTTTAATAGTTATTATTTTCAATCACAATATATATCAAACAATATATAGTTCAAAAGAAAATATCAATTTTTTTTTCCTAAATCAAATACAATATTTTATATGTTTCATTTAGCATCGTTTTATTTACAGATATCACCCATTTTTCAATCATAGAGCAGTTTGAGTACACTTGTACCAAAAGTATAAAAAATAAACCAAAGTTTACTAATTTCTACTTTTTTCAGACATATCGCACTTTTAGTACACTTGTGCAAAAAGGTGAAAAAAAGGAAAAAATTTGACTAGTTACTACAGTTGTAAATCATAGCGCAGTTTGAGTACACGTGTACAAAAAGTTGAAAAAATTTACCATAGTTCACTAGTTCCAATCTGTCTTCAATGATTTCACACTTTTAGTACATTTTTACATCAAGTTGAAAAAAGTAAATATTTATAGATATCACCCATTTTAATAAATGATTTATAAAGTTACCTCTAAACACCTCTAACCACCTTCTTCCTATTCGCACTATATTAAGTTTTATTTGTATTAACAACACAAATTTTATGAAACATTGGTTGAAAACAACAGTTATAACCCATACCATTTTTTATAATGCTTTTTTACTTTTTATACAGAAATTTTTATATATATTATTTTAAATCACAATATATATCAAACATGCTACATCAAAAGAAAATATCCATTTTTTATCTTAAATCAAATACAATATATTATATGATTTATTTTAGCATCGTTATATTTACATATATCACCCATTTTACTAAATGATTTATAAAGTTACCACTCAACACCTCTAACCACCTTTTTTCTTTTTGCACTATTTAGAAGGCTTTTTGTATAAATAACACGAATTTTGTATATATTGGTAGAAAAAAAACTGTTATAACTGATTCTATTTTTTTTAATGTTTTTTTGCTTTTTATACAGAAATTTTAATATTTATTATTTTCAATCACAATATATATAAAACATGCTAGTTCAAAAGAAAATATCAATTTTTTTTCCTAAATCAAGTACAATATATTATATTTCATTTAGCATTGTTATATTTACAGAAATCACCCATTTTACTAAATAATTTATAAACTTACCTCTAAACCACCCTCTAACCAACTTTTTCCTTTTTGCACTATTTTGAAGGCTTTCTGTATAAATAACACGAATTTTGTAAATTATTGGTAGAAAACAACTGTTATAACTCATTCAATTTTTTTTAATGTTTATTTGCTTTTTATACAGAAATATTAATATTTGTTATTTAAAATCAATATATATCTAACATGCTAGTTGAAAAGAAAATGTTCATTTTTTTTTCTTAAATCGAGTCCAACATATTATGTCATACATTTAGCGTTGTTATATTTTCAGAATCACCCATTTTACTAAATGATTTATAAAGTTACCTCTAAACACCTCTAACAACCTCTAACCTGTTGTTTTATACTGACCTCGGAACTAGTATATACGAAATTGAAAAATGTTTAAAAAACTCAATTTTCTTAGCATTTCAGTAACAATGCAGTGATAAAATGTCTGAATATTTGGAGAATTATTACAAAATTCTATTTCCACAATTTTAGAGTAACTCAATGCTCACCTCAGAGGTAGAGTGTATGAAATTAAAGAATTTTTAAAAAAGAATCATTTTTTATAACATTTCATTAACTATATTATGAAAAATGAGGATAATGTCTGAATATTTGAAGAATTAATACAAAAATTCCATTTACACAATATTAGTGTTGTTTTATTCTGACCTGGGAAGTAGTATATACGAAATTAAGAAATGTTTGAAAAAAATCATTTTTCTTAGCATTTCAGTAACAATGCTGTGATAAAATGTCTGAATATTTGGACAATTATTACAAAATTTATTTCCACAATTTTAGAGTAACTGAATGCTCACCTGAGAGGTGGAGTATATGAAATTGAAGAATTTTTAAAAAAAGAATCATTTTTCATAGCATTTCATTAACTATGCTATGAGAAATGAGGGTAATGTCTGAATATTTGAAGAATTAATACAAAAATTCCATTTACACAATATTAGTGTTTCTATTTTCTGACCTGTAAAGTAGAATATATGAAATTGAAAAATTTTAAAAAAAAATAATTTTTCATAGCATTTCTTCATCAATGCTGTGAGAAATGTCTGAATATAAGGAGAATTACTTTGAAAATCCCATATCCACAATATTAGAGTAACTCTATACTCATCTGATATATAGAGTTTATGAAATTGAAGAATTTTTAAAAAATATTATTTTTCATAGCATTTCAGTAATAATGCTGTAAGAAATGAGAAAAACGTCTGAATATTTCTAGAATATTACAAAATGTCCATTTACACAATATTAGTTTTGTTTTATTCTGACCTGGGATATACAAAATTGAGAAATG